>ML776600.1:1606854-1625490 GCA_009831015.1 Picea engelmannii
GGGCACACTTAGGTCTTTGACCAGCCCACCATGAGGATTGAGCTCGGATTTGGTGTCAAATCGACTTGGGAGCTGATCCATTAGTGGTTGGGAGGCCGACCAATTTCAATAAATGCGTCGTTTAGCAGGCGCGTGGGTTTTTCTCCCAATAGTCGCGCCTTGTGCACATATGCGCGCGTTGTACGATCCTGTTACGCGCATACGCACGCGCGCCCAGATAATGTATAGCGCCCTTCAAATTTTTGGTGATTTCCATAGTTTTTTTACCCTTTTGCAATGCTGTGGAATTAATCCTGTGCCATGAATGACTCTTGTCCTGTTTTGATGATGTGGAGTTCTTGTCGCCACGTGCGGATGAAATTTCAGTGATAACACCCTGCACCATTACTTCCCGCATACACATGCTTGCTGAGCCACTACAACCCGCGTACACTCACAGAATATCACAAAATGTGGAAATTTGCATAGGATACTAGTTTTTGAGCTGTTACTTAACTGTTTGACTTTCCACAACCAGTCAACCCAACCATTATTGTCCCTTTTGGACTATAAAAGAAGGGTTTTGGGTCCCATTGCAAGAGGAAGCACAAGAGAAAAGAAACTCTGCCCATTTTATCAATCCCCCTTTGCCCCAATTGTAAATACCTTTCCATTTCCCTAAGAGAGAACTGAAGAGGAGAAGAAGACGTGGAAGCAGTTGGTGCATGGTGAAGAGGATCCCAAGAAAAAGTTCGAGGAGTATTGTCGGTCTCATGTTGTAAGCGACTTTTGTGAGATTAATATAAAGAAGTACTTTTTTCGTCACGCCAAATGACGTCTTAAACTTATATTGTTTGTTTACATTTCATGTTTATGATGTCTAATCCACTAATCCATATTTAGAATGAATGCTTGTAGTTTCTTGTTTGTCTTTTGATGAATGCAGGTCAGCCTTGGGCGGAGATTTGAAGTCAGGAAACAACCAAGCGCAAAGGGATCAACACCGAACGTGTAGTTTAAGGTAGGCCTACCAGATCCCTCTCTCTTGTCTTTTATGTATGATTGTGGGGTAATGTTGGGATAGTGATAAAAAGTAGGAGACTTTAGAAGGTTATCTCTTCCTACACTTAAGGCCCTTTGTGTGGTCCATAGAGGGTTTTTCCTGCTATAGTACCAAGGGATCCATAGGTTCAATCTTTTGGAAATTCGCTCCTTCAGGCATCTTCCAAGCCACAAATGCAATCAATATGATCAACCAACTCTAGTGAAACTCATATCCTAAGTCCTGGGCTTCACGGAAATCCTTTTCTAACTCGTTGACTAGGTAGTTCACCCGTTTCATCTACAGGCCCTCCACACACTTTTTTGTGAGGTCCACCACGAACCTGGTGACCTGTGTGGGGCAGTTCTTCCTGACTATCTTTCCATCTAAGATTTTAAAATCAAGGCGCACTACACCATCCTGTATGGAGGTTACCTTGTAACCTCGCTTCCCCTTTACTACCTCTCCATAGTCTTCTTTGATGCGTTGTGCTAACGAGCAGTTTGAGTTCTTCCCTGGGTAGAACTATTGTGGGTTAGGACCCTTCATACTTAAACCTATGATTCAGTAGAGAAGTGCCAGATCCACATTAATTATTCTGTCAAACCATAGATATCCTCCATCATAGCATGACAAAAGGAGTTTAACGCAAGCGTTAACCTTCTATTGGCGACAAAAATGTGGTATATTCATTACATTCAATATGGTTGACTGCGCCAACCCCTTAAAGATACATGGTTGCGGGATGAGGCGATGTTTCTTTCCAGTTGTATTCATTAAATAATGGTGAGGAGATAGTGTGGCGTAGTTCTTCTGGTCTCGTAAGTTGAAGTTATTGTGGTTCAACAACGAAATCTTCCCTAACTAACTACCTACTATGAGAATTCCTTTCAGAATGCATGCAGTGAATAGGGAGTACTCGAAATCAAGGGGAATATTGTTGCAGTTAACGGTTCCATCCAGAGGTGGAATATACTTAGGCAAGATCGACGGGATCTACTTTGCATTAGCCAGATCACTGTGGTTCTTGCTTCTCTGTTCACTCATGGGGTTGATACAAGTGGAATGATGTTCGGTCAAAGGGGAAGCTTGTATTACCCTGGTCAATGATGCCTTAATACCTTCATATGTAGGTCTTTCGGCCATGATTTTCCTAAGAACTTCCTCGACATACTTCTCCAAGTCACTGGGTTTTCCCGACATTATAGCTTTTAACAGAAAACAAATAGACAAACAAATAGGTGGGGTATACTTCCAGATAACGATAGGAAGCAAAGTTTGACACTTGGACAATTATAGACTTAGCTCAAGCAGTTACGGGTAGCAAAAAGTGGTCCCAACACCACGATCAAGGATTTAAATAAACGGGGCGGCATAACAGATCTTCCAATGGACATGAACTAGAGTTAAATTCTTCCATTAATGTAAATCTAGTTGTTACGGCATGGTATCAACGTCCAAAAGTAGTCCATAAACCCATAAATGTGTTTCCTAATCATCCTAGAGCGTCATTCTAACAGTCGAGGCACCTCGAACGGTCATATAACTTCTCCAAGGAGAAGTCCAAATATGCGCGGACCTGCTATTCCAGTGAAGTTCAAACCCTCTGAACCTACCTCCTATGAGGTTTCAGTCTGTGAAGTCCTCCATTTGGTTTCCTTAACTTCTTGTAGCTTTTCCAACTTAGCCTTCTTTTAATTGATCTTCCTTGCCTTCTTTCCTATTATCTGAGTCTCTTTAACTATTTCTGGAATCCTCTTTCCATTTTTATTTTTATCTTCCCCTAGCATAGTGGCTTTGCATTGTTGAGGTACCCTCAAAGGTGATGAAGTTACTATCCCTTTTATTAACACTTCCTGAGAGGGCACACTTCTCTCTTAGATAGATAGGTCCTTCAACCCCTCTTGCATTCTTTCAACCTTCATAGCTAATTATTTTGATTTCTATCCCTCCCGCGTTATCACTTTTCTCTGTTGCTTCAACTTATCCTCTCGTTCTTCTCTTAGTTGGTCTATTTTCCTCGCTATGAGATCCATTAATTATTTATTTTTATTTTCTTTAGCTTCTTCCTCTGCCTTCCTTCTCATCTGATGCTTCTCAATCCAAGTCTTACCTAAAAAAAGTGGGAAAGGGGAATTTTTCTCAACAAACCCAATGAATTCAAATTATTCTTCAGTCGATGTTCCATGAACAATAATAGGTATAGTAGTTACTCTTCCACATAAAGTTATCATCTTGCCCTTAAACAAGCCTATCCTTCCTAAAGAAGGTACCACAATAGGATTTCCCAAAACTTGCGAAGTTTCTTCTATCATAATATTTACTTGTGTTTCTTCATCCAAGACTATACAGTCTATGTCAAAGTCTTTTATTCTTTCAATTATACGTTGTTTTGCTTTCAGGATTTCTGGTAAACTGACATATTTATGAACATTCATAGTTTCTTCCAACTGTAATAACATAGTTTGAGCTTCCTCTGACCTTTTCTCTTTATGACTTTCTAACATACCCTTATTTTCTTGACTCTTTTCATAATTTTCTTGTCTTATGTCCCTCCCTTCAACTTTAGCAATAATCCTTGGACAATCCTCAACCTCATGACCAACAAATTTACAATAAATACAAATAGGGTCTACCACAGGGAATTCCTTAGCAAGATGTCCTGGCCTTCTGTAATTATAACACAAAGTCAATCCTCTTTTTCTCTTAAATTTTCCCCAATCTTTTCTGTACTGCGCACTTGCCCTAGGATCATAGTGCTCGACCTGCAATCTGCAAAACTTCTTTCTAGGTTTTGGAATCCACTTGTTATTCCAAAACTCTTTCTATGCATAGGAATAACATATCTTTCTTCATTTCCATTAAATTTACTCAAATCGACTCTTTCTTTCAACTGCTCCCTAACCTTCAGACTAGGACATAATGTATTAAACATACTTAAATTCATGCTTTGAAAAAAAAAATCACTTATCTTTCTTTTACTAAAGCACAAAGCTTGCCTCTTTTAGAATCTTACCTCTTTTCTTCAGAACAACTTACTTCCTTGGCACAAACATTCACAAGTCAAGTAGAGTACTGTACACTTCAGCAACAGACCCATGCACAAAGATTTTATTTTTCTTTACTTCAGTTCCCAACAATCAAAGTTCGAGGTCCCGACAACAAAACCATTTGTTGGCATAGGGGAAGACCCAAGGTTCAACACTTAACATCGCACCAAGAAAACCTTGACTATTGGCCCTTTCGGAAACACCTGCGAAGCAGGCAAAGTCTCACCCGAGGTAAAAGTAGGGGGGGTTACAGGACGCATGTGTCTGTAACCAGGATGGGACACGATTATGTGATAAAGGCACTTCACATAATATTTTGTTAACTCTTAGGGAGTGAAAATGCATTAGTTATTAACCTCATTAACACCCTAGATCATAATCAGAGATAGATAAGCGCAGTAACAACAAGTGATTATGCACCCTGAACACTTAACAATTAGCATTGTGAGTTAAATATAACATTCATTTACCCTTTAAAATAAGTATTAAGCATCAAAATATATATTCATTACACATCATAATCAAAGCACTAAGAAAATTCATAACAGAAATGGCATTGCACAAAGAAAACCATGAGACACCAGATATACGTGGTTCACCCCAGGGTGCGGCTATGTCCACAAAATGCTTCACCTCTTTATTATTCACCAAAATATTATATCCAGTCACTCCTCTGCACTAAGCCACATAGTTGAACTTCTCACAAGACAAGAGATCTGTGCACTAAGTACTAGATCATCCTTCTTTACCTTCCAAAAATAGGTCAAATGCACAGAGCCAAAATATCTTATCATGGAACTTAACATAGTCTACAAAATCACAGTTGGGCACAAAGCATTCGACCACATACATTCCTTCGCACCGAGCTATTGAACTACTACTTCTACAATACATTCCTCTCTATTTATACTTTACAAAATCTTACAATAAGGCCTAAACATGGGGAAAACCCATGGGCCGACATCCCATAAACCCATTACAAATCCCAAAGGACCCCTTACTAGGTCCACATAACCCTAAAAATAGGTGATATTCGTGATCTCACCTCTGGTATCTCAGCTCTTCCTGGGTGCTCCTACTTCGACCATGTGTCGAAATCCAAAAGTGGGCCAAAACCTCCAAAATTGACCAAAGTTTCCCCAAAACTTGGTCGAGGGCAAACAATATATATCATCAGTAGTATAATCATAAGAAGTATCACATGAACAATATCACATCAAATGCACAGTACACCAAAATTTACGTGGAAACCCAAATCGGAGAAAACCAAAGAATGTTTTTCTTATAATTCAAAAGAATACATTCATTGGAAACACCAACTTCCCAATTTTCTAGCTACAACTGGAAGGAGGATACAACCCCCTATTCGCAATATTCAACCTGAAGGAAGATACAAATCCCTAAATTTTCTAGCTCCAACAAGAAGGAGGATACAACCCCCTAAGTTCTCTGGCCCCAATCGGAAGGTGGCTACAACCACCTATCATTGCCTCGTCCTACCACCCTAAAATATAAGTGTAGACTCATTGTCACTACCACTAATACTATCATTGTCACTAATGAACAACCAATCATAGAACCTATCATTATCTTTTTCACTCTCTCTGTCACTGATATACCTTCATCAACCAACTATACCTACATCCACTCACATGAATACCAAAACCATCACCAAGATGGACCATGCATCAACAAGACATGCCTCTTAAGATTGTATCATACCATAATCAACATTTAACCCTCAAAACATGCATATAAACATACCTGTAACTCTATAACAGACCTAGTGTATTTGATCATATACCTGTAGACCTTCCTCAACTTCAACAACAAGAGAATAACATATTCATCGAACTCTATCTTAGTCTCACAGGACTAGTTTTTGGATTATCCACAAACCCTAACTTTCAACAAGAATAACTTTGTACCTGTACTCAATAAAGGTATTAAACTTGTACACAATATTATTCAATATCTTCTTTGCAATTCCTCCATCTGGTTTCATTAACTTCTTGTATCTTTTCCAACTTAGCCTTCTTTTTATTGATCTTCCTTTCCTTCTTTCCTATTATTTGAGTCTCTTTAATTGTTTCTAGAATCCTCTTTCCATTTTTATTCTTATCTTCCCCTAGCATAGTGGCTTCACACTATTGAGGTACCCTCAAAGGTTCTAAAGTTACTATCCCTTTTCCTAACACTTCCTGTGTGGGCCCACTTCTTTGTTGGATAGATAGGTCCTTCAATCCATTTTTCATTCTTTCAACCTTGATATCTAATTCTTTTTCTTTGCATCCCTCCTGCGTTGTCACTTTTCTCTGTCACTTCGACTTATCCTCTCATTCTTCTCTTAGTTGGTCTATTTTCCTCGCTATGAGCTCCCTTAATTCTAGATTTTTCTTTTCTGTAGCTTCTCCACCTACTTTCCTTCTGATCTGATCCTTCTCAATCTAATTCTTACCTAACAAAAGTGGGAAAGGGGTGTTGTCCTCAACAAACCCAATGACTTCAAATTCTTCTTCAGTCGATGTTCCATGAACAATAATAGGTACAATAGTTACTCTTCCACATAAAGTTATCATCTTGAACTTAAACAAGCCTATCCTTCCTAAAGAAGGTACCACAGTAGGCTTTCCCAAAACTTCCCAAGTTTCTTCTGTCATAATATTTACTTGTGTTTCTTCATCCAATACTATACAATCTATGTCGAAGTCTTCTATTCTTGCACTTATACGTTGTTTTTCTTTCAGGATTTCTGGTAAAATGCCATATTTATGAACATCCATAATTTCTTCCAACTGTAATAACATAATCTGAAATTCCTCTAACCTTTTCTCTTTATGACTTTCTAACATACCCTTAGCCTCTTGACTCTTTTCATAATTTTCTTGTCTTATGTCCCTCCCTTCAACTTTAACAATAATCCTTGGACAATCCTCAACCTCATGGCCAACAACCTTACAACAAATACAAGTAAATCCTACCTCAGAGAATTCCTTAGCAAGATGTCCCGACCTTATGCAATTATAACACAAATTCAATCCTCTTTTTCTCTTAAATATTCCCCAATCTTTTCTATACTGCACACTTCCCCTAGGATCATAGTGTTGGACCTGCAATCTACAAAAATTCTTTCTAGGTTCCTGAATCCACTTATTAGTCCAAAAATTATTTCTATGCATAGGAATAACATATCTTTCTTCATTTCCATTAAATTTACTCAAATCATCTCTTTCTTTCAACTGTGCCCTAACCTTCAGACTAGGACAAAATCTGTTAAACATACTTAAATTCATGCTTTCAAAACAAAAAATTTCACTTATCTTTCTCTTACCAAAGAACAAATCTTGCCTCATTTAGAATCTTACCTCTTTTCTTAAGAACAACTTACTTTCTGTGCACAAAGCTTGGCAAGTCAAGTAGAGTATTGCACACATTAGCAACATACCCACACACATAGCTTTCCTTTTTCTTTACATCAGTTCCCAACAATCACAGTTCCTGGTCTCGGCAACGAAACCATTTGTTGGCATAGGGGTATACCCAGGGTTCAACGCTTAACAAAGCACTGACAAAACCCTGACTACTGTCTCTTTTGGAAACACCTGCGAAGCAGGCAAAGTCTCACTCGAGGTAGAAGCAGGGGGGGTTACAGGACGTAGGTGTCTGTAACCAGGATGGGACACGATTCTGTGATAAAGTCGCTTCACATTATATTTTCTTAACTCTTAGGAAGTTAAAATGCATTAGTTATTAACCTCATTAACACCCTAGATCATAATCAAAGATAGATAAGTGCAGTAACAACAAGTGATTATGCACCCTGAACACTTAGCACTGTGAGTTAAATATAGCATTCATTTACCCTTTAACATAAGTAAATTATTAAGCATCAAAATATATATTCATTACACATCATAATCAAAGAACTATGCAAATTCATAACAGAAATGGCATTGCACAAAGAAAACCATGAGACACCAGATATACGTGGTTCACCCCAGGGTGTGGCTATGTCCACAAACTGCTTCGCCTCTTTATTATTTGCCAAAATATTGCATCTAGGCACTCCTTTGCACTAAGCCACATAGTCGAACTTCGCACAAGACATGCGATCTGCGCACTAAGTACTAGATCATCCTACTTTACCTTCCAAAAATAGTTCAAATGCATAGAGCCAAAATATCTTATCATAAAACTTAGAACAGTCTACAAAATCACAGTTGGGCACAAAGCCTTCGACCACATACATTCCTTCATGTCGAGCTATTGAGCTACTACTTCTACAATACATTCCTCTCTATTTATACTTTACAAAATCTTACAATAAGGCCTAAACATGGGGAAAACCCATGGGCCGACATCCCATAAACCCATTACAAAGCCCAAAGGACCCCCTACTAGGTCCACATAACCCTAAAAATAGGTGATATCCATGATCTCAACTCTTCTATCTCAGCTCTTCCTGGGTGCTCCTACTTCGACCACGTGTTGAAATCCAAAAGTGGGCCAAAACCTCCAAAACTGACCAAAGTTTCCCCAAAAATTGGTCAAGGGCCAACAATATATATCATTAGTAGTATAATCATAAGAAGTATCACATGAACAATATCACACCAAATTCACAGTACACCAAAATTTATGTGGAAACCCAAATCAGATAAAACCAGATAATTATTTTCTTATAATTCAAAAGAATGCATTCATTGGAAGCACCAACTTCCCAATTTTCCAGCTGAAAATAGAAGGAGGATACAACCCCCTATTCTCAAGCTTCAACCTGAAGGAAGCTACAAATCCCTGAATTCTTTGGCTCCAACAAGGAGAATACAACCTCCTTAGTTCTCTGGCACCAACCGGAAGGTGGCTACAACCACCTATCATTGCCTCGTCGTGCCCCCCTGAAATATAAGGGTATAGTCACTGTCACTATTGTTGGATCATGTTGTCATTGATGCCAATGGTTTGATCAATTGATGTCATTTATTTATGTCAAGTGATGAATTGATTGATAGGATTGGTTGATTGATGATTGATGAACAATGTATACGTATTGTCCTCGATGAGAATGATAGATGTCAAGTGAAAACCAATCGATGAAGATGGATCAATGAGTTGTCATTGATACATGATGTAGTGGTGAATTGTTGTCTTATCATGATTGATAAGGTGCACAATGGATGAACTCCAAAGTGGTCCCCTTATGGTGAAATCCCTCACGGGAAGATGATTTGTGGATTGAATTATCCTAGAAGAATGGTTGGAGGACCCATTCTTGTATGCGGAATAATGAAATGAAGATCAAGGAAATTGTTGGTGAAACTATCCTAGATGGATAATTATTGTCATTCCATTTCCGGTGGTATGTGGAATGTCACATAACTCCTCATGGTTTGAGAGTTATGGCTTTACAAAGTTGAAGGGCCCCCATATGAAGGCTTAAAGCTCACAAGGTCAAAGAAGTCAAAGTGACCTAAAAGAAGAAATCATTATTTAAATGATAAATTAAAGTGACAAAGTCAAGATGGATTATTTAAATAATAAAGAGAAGTGACAAAATCAAGAAGGAATATTTAAATGATAAATTATTGGGGAATTTTCTATTTATGGAAAGTGGTTAACCCTAAAATAAGGAAAATAGGTTAAGTGACCTAGAAATGGGTTAAGTGACCTAAAAATGGGTTAAGTGACCTAGAGGATGAAAGTATAAATAAGATAGCTATGGTCTCTTGTAGATCACCCTTTTAGTGGATCAATGAAGACCTTCTTGTGAGAATATCTTTTGGAGTATTAATGGAGAGCTTCTTGTGAGAGAATCTTTGGTGTGGATCTATTGAGCATGATTGAAGATATATTCTGAGAAAGAGAGCATAAGGAGGATCTCATGGATGCATCAATTTTTTGGCAATATCGAAGATCTTGACGATAAAAGTCTCGGAGCTTCAAAAACCCTAGTTTTTGAGGTGTACGTGGGCTGTAGTGAGCTAGAGCCCGTACACACGCGAGTTGCACTACTGATAGGTCGTGTACCTGTGGACAGATTGATATCTATTGAGGATTGTTGCCTCATCTCATTTGATGTTGAGAATGTAAGCTAAATCTTGCATATAGAGTTGGTGCTCTTGTAGAGTTGTACTCTATTTAGTTGTTGCTGGAAAACCCCTGGATTGTTGTCCATAATAAAAAGAAAAAGTGTACATACATCTTGTGTTCTTTGTGTTCCTTGTGATGATGACTTGTTGATGATATATTGCTGATATATGTTGTTGATATGTGTTCACATCTAACTGGTTATAAATGACATCAATGAGTAATGAGTAAAATGTTGAATGCTAACTAATGAGTTTTGTGTAAGAGGGAAGTTTTGAGAAAGCGCCCCACACTCATTCACCGCCCCCCTAAGTGTGGTAGGTGTGTCTAACAATTGGTATCAGAGCGGGCCTTCACTACAAGCCTTAACAAGATTTAAGGATATCCATATACACATAAATGGATGATGAAAAACCAATCCTTGATGAGAAAAACTATTCTACTTGGAGAATAGAGATGAGAGTGTATTTGAAGACAATGGGAGAAACTATTTGGAAGGCAGTCATAGGTGGATCAGTTCCATTGAAGAACAAGTCAAAGTTTTCATCTCAAAAGGAAGGAAAGAAGAATGATGCATTGTCTCTCAAAACCATTCTTAGTGGACTCTCAAGCCCTATCAAAGAGAGCATGGGAAAATGCACTTCTGCCAAGGAGCTATGGCTAAAGCTAGAGGAGACATATCAAAGCAAGAAGGAGAAGGAAGATATTGAAGACCACTCCATCAATATTATCAAAGGTAAATAATAATAAAACCCCTTGATTGTATTATTTCTAGATGTGATATTGAAAACAGTTCAAATGAAGGAAAAGAACCATCTGATGATGTTGGCAAGAAGGAATATATTGAAGATATTTCAAATGAAGTTAAAGAATCTCCAAAGACTCTTGATTGCAATGATTCAAAATATGATGATGTTGAATTTTTCTCAAGTGAAGAATATGATCTAGAAACAGTTTGTGTAAAGTTTGATGATATTTATCCCATGGAAAGAATAGAAGAAAATATATTAGAACTTAAAAAGGAAATTGAAGAGGTTTTATATAGATATAGAAGTGATCATTTTTATACACATTATAACTATCTTTCGGATAAAACTAAGAAGTTTCATAGGAGGACTCAAAGGAACATCTTGAAGTTAAAGGGAATGCTCAAAGAATAAGAAGAGAGTAATAAGACTCAATTAAAAGAAAAGGAAGAAGAGATCACAAGACTAAAGAATGGAAAAAGAGATATAAATGTAGATGATGAGATTAGCAAAAGTTTTGAAACCATTGTCCATCTCAAGACCCAAATTAAAGAAGCCAAAATAATAGAGGAACTATTGAAGAACCAAATAGATGAAAAGGAAGAGTCGTGTTGTAAGTTAGAAGATGAAATTGTTGACCTTTGAAAGAAGGTAGAAAAGTCAAACAAATTCTTGAATAGCTCACTAATCTTGGATGAGATCTTGGAAAGTCAAAGATCACCATATGATAAATCAAGCCTTGGATAGAAAGAAGAATCTACACATGCTGAAGAAAGAACCTCAAATAAGTATGAGGTAAGTCCATCAAAGAAGGAAGACAATGTTGCAAAACAACCATCTACACAAGGCAAAGAAAATTTCAAAAGAACAAAGCAAGGAAGAAATGAAGAAGCTATCATTGGGACACCAAAGCAAAGGTATGAAAGTATTTTTCATGGACATTGTTATTCATGTAATGGATATGGTCACAAAGCTTTTGAATGTAGATCTTATGAAAAGAGATATAATGGAATATTTTATAACACCATGAGGTGTTGGAGATGTGATCAAGTAGGACACATTGTTGTTCACTGTAACTCCATGAGATACTACAACTATAGTGGATTTGGCCACAAATCCCAGAACTGCTGGAACACGAGAAGAAATTCCATGATGAGGACTTCACATAGCATGTCTAGAAGAAGGAATGAAGTAATAAAGGGAGACATCTTTGAAAATATGGATGCTCACAGCTCAAGTTCTGAGGAGAAGGGTCATCTACAAAAGTGGGTGAAGAAGATAGAGCAGCCAGATTAGAATGAAAGACTGAAGGGAAGTTTAAAAGTGTCATCTACTAAGGAATACGTGGGTGACAGTGGTGACATTCGCATAAATATGTGCTCTGTTGTGCAGGAGACCGCATATATGTGGCAAAGCCTTGGTAAAAAGGGAATGCACATGAGTTGGATCTTGATGTGATGATATAACTCTGTGTTGCAAGGTCTAACATTGTTTATTACAGGTTCTGACACTGTTTGTTGCAGGTTTTCATGGTTCTATGTTAGATCATGTAAGGTGACGACGTAAAATATATATTGGGTACATGGCACCAACCCATGAGTATGGATTGATGCCGGTCAAAATATCATCTATTGGATTATATAAAATAATCTGTCAGGGTACATGGCTGGTACATATTTGAAGTTACATTGATATATCTTATGATGTATTATTGGAAGCATATCTTGGTTATCATGGTGCATGCATTTTTCATGTGGTTGGGCTACATATTGAGACATGTAGTTGATGTACATGGTTGATGAACATAGGTTTTGTGCATGATGAGCACACATTTTGGCACATGATGTATTTTCTTTTCCTTCATGATGTATGGTATGGCACAAGTTTGATGCATGGACAGGTCCAAGGATCATCATTGAAAGGGAAGTTGATCTATGATCCAGTTGAGCAATAACAATTGCATGTTGATCATATTGCAGAGGAGAAAGGGGGAGACATACCCATAGGGGGAGTCATTCTTCTTCCCATATTTCTAGGAGGATATATTTATCATATGCATACCTAGAAAAGAGCCCTATATTTGAAGAAAGAGCACAAAGGCATGATTCCAGGGGGAGCGATGGTCATAGAGGGAGCATGAGAAATGTATTTTCAGCATTACATCAAATTGATATCCCTTGTTCAAAATGGGAGAGATTATTCAGAGGAATATCAAATACATTCAGACAGGGGGAGAAACCCCAAGAGGAGAATGTCCCTTTTCCATTGATGTCAAAGCGGGAGAGATAGTCACATTGATGTGATTGATGATTATTGATTGGGAGAGATAGTCACATTGGCTATTGCTAATATGATTGATGTTTACTAATGGGGAGAGATAGTCATATTGATATGATTGATGACTATTGATGTAGAGCATGCCTTGTCTACATGTTTGACATCAATAATTGGTAATTGTGGTTGACATCAATGTTGGTATTTCCATCAATGCCAAAGGGGGAGATTGTTGGATCCTGTTGTCATTGATGCCAATGGTTTGATTAATTGATGTCATTGATTGATTTCAAGTGATGAATTGATTGATAGGCTTGGTTGATTGATGATTGATGAACAATTTATATTTATTGTCCTTGATGAGAATGATATATGGAAAGTGGAAACCAATCGATGTATATGAATCAATGATTTGTCATTGATACATGATGCAGTGGTGAATTGTTCTCTTATCATGATTGATAAGGTGCACAAATGGATGAACTCCAAATTGGTCCCCTTATGGATAAATCCCTCATGAGAAGATGCATTGTGGATTGAGTTATCCTAGAATAATGGTTAGAGGACCCATTCTTGTATGTGGAATAATGAGATTAAGATCAAGGAAATTGTTGGTTAAACTATCCTATATGGATAACGCTTGTCATGCCATTTACGGTGGTATGTGGAATGCCACATAAATCCTCATGGTTTGAGAGTTATGGCTTTACAAAGTTGAAGGACCCCCATATGAAGGCTTAAATCCCACAAGGTCAAAGAAGTCAAAGTGACCTAAAAGAAGAAATAATTATTTAAATGATAAAGTAAAGTGACAAAGTCAAGATGGATTATTTAAATAATAAAGAGAAGTGACAAAATCAAGAAGGAATATTTAAATGATAAAGTATTGGGGAACTTTTTATTTATGGAAAGTGGTTAACCCTAAAATAAGTAAAATAGGTTAAGTGGCCTAGAAATGGGTTAAGTAACCTAAAAATGGGTTAAGTGACCTAGAGGATGAAAGTATAAATAAGATAGCTATGGTCTCTTGCAGATCACCCTTTTAGTGGATAAATGGAGAGTTTCTTGTGAGAATATATTTTGGAGTATTAATGGAGAACTTCTTCTGAGAGAATCTTTGGCGTGGATCTCTTGAGCATGATTGAAGATCTATTATGAGAAAGAGAGCATGAGGAGGATCTCATAGACGCATCAAAGTTTTGGAAATATCGGATATCTTGATGGAAAAAGTCTCGGAGCTTCAGAAACCCTAGTTTCTGAGGTGTATGCGGGTTGTAGTGAGCCAGAGAACGTACACACGTGGGCTTCACTACTGACAAGTCGCGTACCTATTGATAGATTAATATATGTTGAGGATTGTCACCTCATCTCAGTTGATGCTAAGAATGTAAGCTGAGTCTTGCATAGAGAGATGGTGCTCTTGTAGAGTTTTACTCTATTCAGTTGTTGCTGGAAAACCCCTGGATTGTTGTCCATAATAAAAAGAAAAATTGTACATACATCTTGTGTTCTTTGTGTTCCTTGTGATGATGACTTGTTGATGATATATTGATGATATATGTTGTTGATATGTGTTCACATCTAACTGGTTATAAATGAAAGCAATGAGTAATGATTAAAATGTTGAATGCTAACTAATGAGTTTTGTGTAAGAGGGAAGTTTTTAAAAAAAGACCCACACTCATTCACCCCCCCTCTAAGTGTGGTAGGTGTGTCCAACAACTACCACTAATACTGTCATTTTCACTGATGAACAACCAATCATCGAACCTGTCATTATCTTTGTCACTCTCTTTTTCAGTGATATACCTTCATCAACCAACTGTACCTATATCCACTCGCTTGAATACCAAAACCATCACCAAGATGTACCATGCATCAACAAGATATTCCTCTCAAGCATGTACCATACCATCATCAACATGTAACCCTAAAAAATGCATATAAACATTCATGTAACTCTATAACAAAACTAGTGTATTTGATCATAGACCTACAGACCTTCCTCAACTTCAACAACAAGAGAATAACATATTCATCGAACTCTATCTTAGTCTCATGGGACTAGTTTTTGGATTATTCACAAAACCTAACTTTCAACAAGAATAACTTTGTACCTATATTGAATAAAGGTATAAAACTTGTACCCAATATTATTCAATATCTTCTTTGCAATTCTTCCAAGTTTCACTACTTGGAACATCCCATAAAAGAATTTATATAAAAAAATGGAAGACCTTGTTGAATTCTTGCTTATTCTAGAGAGATAAATTTTAGAGAATGCCACGCACAGAATATTTCATATATAGATATGAAAATCATACAAAACCTACAATAGACTATACTCTATCCAATTAATTTTTTCTCATAAAATTTGGATGCTCAATGAAAAATGTATGACGGTTTTACCTGAAATGCCTGTTTGAGACTAGTTTCAAGACTAGCCACAAACCCTCTTTTGTAGAGAGTGTATCTCATTGATCAGGGGATCAAATTTTGCTCAAAAATTCAAAGTGCTCAGAATCACTTCAAATCAAACAACAGTGTAGGCCTCATCGTTGCGAACCCAACGCAACTTGTTTGGGTTCAAACGAACGTTGGGAGCGAGAGATATCATGTTCTATTCAAATTTACAAACAGACAAAAAAAGGGTTGTTGACTGTACAGTCCATACAGTCCGTACGGACGCTGACGTGGTAGGCTGTACGACACATGGCAAGCTATCATTCGAACATTTGGTAGGTGACTTGGCATGTTTGGCAGTGAATGGAACGATGACACGTGGCCCAGTTAATAGCCGCCACGTGTCATCCATTGTTTGGTTTAAAACTTATGTCGTTGGCCGGAGTCAACCATGTGACCTTCGGGCAGGGGCAAAGACTTGGCAAAGAGCTTCCAACCAGTGCGCCACAATTTGTTACTTATTATATATATGGCACGCAATATATTTAAGTTTGAATATGCAGGTGGTTTGGGCCGCGACCGGGTCGGGGCTTAGCCCTGGCACTTGGTCACGTGCTATATAACATATGACCCACAACTATAGTGTATGGCGCATGTGCGCGGTTAATGTTTTTTCCAACGGTTATTTTAATGACCGCCATTTGGCCTTTGACCATTGGCTTATGAAACGGGAGCCCATATTTATGCTAGCACGTGGTCGCATGGATTAATATGACCTGGCCCTTGACGGTTAGGGGCTAGGTGCGCCTGTAACTGTCCTACAGTTTGCATAGTTCGCGTGGTTGCATACGGTGATAGGTTTTTACGCTTAAATAAGTGTGTGGGCTAGGTTGAGCCATCGAAGGTGCATTTTGTAGATGCAGAGACAACAAGCTTGAAGGAGAAACTTCCAGGAAGCCTATCTTCTTCAATTTTTGGCTAAACGAGGTGCCAAAAAAGACCAACTAGGGGTTTTTGGATGTTCTGAAGCAATTGGAGCAGTCTATTTTTCATTTTGAACATTGTAAAGCACATTTTTGAGCACTTTGATAAAATAATACAAATGATCCATTGGAAGCTGGACCAGGAGATGTAACCCAAGAGAGGGGTGAACTCCTTTATCACTTGTTGTGTTATGTGTTTTTTGTTCATTGATTATGTTGTTGTTTATATGCATCTTGAATGAGTAAATCCTATTAAAATTTGTGTTGAAAAGATGATCCATTTGCATTTTTAACACATAAAATTTTACTTGCAAATATTTTCAAGAATACAGGTCTTCTTCATTTTTAGATCAAGTTGGTATCAGAGCATAGGTTTTTGAAGACTTGATTATTTACAAGTGTTTTGTTTTCTGATGCTCACAAGGTTGAAAATCACAAGAGGAGAAGGTCAACTTGTAGAGCCAAGTTCTCATCCTTCAAGGAGGAAGCATATACCATCACTGCAAGTTTCAAGGAGGCATTCACCAAGTATGGCTCATGAAGAGAGGCATGAACATGTTCCTGCAGAAGATGAAGATCTCAGAAAGGTTGTCATGGAAATGAGAGAGATGATGAAGATCTTGATAGAAAGGAATAATTGCTTGCAAGGTGAAGGCCCCAACCCTTCAAAGCATAAGGGAGACAGTGGTGATAAAACTCCAAATGGAAATGGAGGGAATGGTGCTTCTCCACCACCCTCTCCTCCATCTTCTTCTTATTCTTCTTCTTCTACCAATTCAAGACCTCTTCTAAATTCTCCAAAGGGACATGGTAAAACTCCTTCACAAATTCCTTCATTAAAGCTTGATATTAAATTCAAATTGCCAATATACAATGGAGAAGTTAATGCTGAGAAATTAGATTATTGGATTCGTCAGATTGAGTTATATTGTAGGATACAAAAAATTCAAGATGATGAAACCAAAATTCAGCTTGCTTCTTTAAGATTGGATAGTGCAACACTCATTTGGTGGGAATCCAAGACTCGGGATGACATGAAGAAGCAAGGTAAAATTTTAACCTCTTGGAATGATTTTATTGTTGCAATTAAAAGACAATTTTATCCATTGGCATATAAGAAAAAAGCTAGTATGGATTGGCAAAATTTTAGACAAGCTAAAGGACAGAATGTGCAAAGCTTTACTCAAGAATTTAGGAGAAGAGCTTTGGTTTTGGGAGTAGATTTGTCTTCTCAAGAAACTTTACTCAAATACATTGGAGCTTTACATAGTAATTTGAGACATACTATACTCATGTTTAATCCTTCAAATCTAGATGAATTTTGTGTTCAGGCCACTCATTAGGAAGCAAGAGGAAGGAATGAAACTCATGAGGGAAACAAGAAGCCTTTCATCCATGGAGACAAAGGAAAGAACAAGTTCAAGGGAAATGGAAAAAAGAATGTTGTTGTTAAGAAAGAGGGAGAAAAATTCACATGCAAACATTGGTCAAAAGATGGCCATGATGAAGACCATTGTTGGAAACTTCATCCTGAAAGAAGAACCAAAAAGTTTGGCAACAAAGGGAAGTCAAAGACTATTGGAACCGTACAACATGATTTAGGTTCTGATTCGGGTGATGAAGCAAAGATCACAGCCATGGGTTATCAAGGTAATAGTTCTATTGCAAGTACTAGTTCTTCAAATAAAAATAATATCAATGTAACTCCACAAGAAAAAGAGAGAATTGAACTTTTTCACATAAGGGTTGTTTCAAAGCATACTAAGATAGATATTCTATTTGATACTGGATCTCAAGCAAACCTTATTTCTGAAGAAACTGTTAATAAATTAAAGTTGGAAACAATTCCACATCCTAAGCCATACCCTCTTGGTTGGATATGTGATGATGCTAAGTTACAAGTAACAAGAAGGTGTAAACTTAGGTTTTATATCACTGCACATTTCATTGATGAGGTACAGCTTGATGTTATTCCATTGGATATATGTGGTATTGTGTTGGGAAGCCCATATTTATACGATAGGAAAGCTATTTTTCATCGTCATGAGAATAAGTATCATTTGTTTAAGAAT
>ML776600.1:1640242-1685390 GCA_009831015.1 Picea engelmannii
TTGTAATTATACCTCCTAGTCTCCTATATATACCAAGGAGACATTTTCATTTTGAATCATCTTGTACTTGAAAATTTAAGTGGGGTAAAAGGAGGTTGCCCCCTCGAAGAGGCTTATTATCTGAAATTATCTCTTTTTAAAGGCATTGAGTACTTTTATGAGGTTTTTCTATGCTATATTGATATTTGGTTCTTAACATTGAAACCATATTTTCTATATGTCATTCTCACCCTAATGTCTATACCAAGAAATTATGAAGCCATCTCATAATACTTTTTCTTTATGTTGATGAACTTATCCTCACTGGTAGTAACCCTAAACTTTTAACTCATGTGAAATTCATCCTGAAAAATAAATTTGAAATCACAAACTTAGGATATTTGCAATATTTCCTTTCCCTCCAAGTATTGCAAACCAAGGAAGGAATTCTTCTTTCCCAGTCTAAGTATTCTTGTGAACTTCTTCTCCACTTTCAAATGAATTATTCTAAACCAACCCCTTCTCCCTTCCAATCTTGAGTCAAACTTGTTGTCATGATACTACTCTCGAAGTTGAAGCCACTTTGTACCATCATTTAGTTATTAGCCTCTTATTGTTTTCTCATACCCATCTTGATATTTCCTTTTCTATTGGTATTGTTGATCGAAATATGCAAGCACCCCATGAAATCCATTGGAAATCAACTAAAGGGATAGTTCGGTATGTCTTCGGTATAGTTCATTTTGGAATACATTTCAATTCAGGGGGAACTCTTTTGTTGGTTGGTTTCACTAATTGAGATTGGGTTGGTGACCCTAATGATCGAAAGTATATTGCAAGTTACCTTTTCAACCTTTGTTCTCGATAGGTGTCACTTGGGATTGTAAGAAACAACAGGTTACTTCTCTTTCTTCAACAAAGGTAGAGTATCAAGAATTTGGTTAATGAAAGTCAAGAATCCTTATCACTTTGATAGATCCTTTCAAAGTTTGGATTCTACTAGCATCATCCGACTACCCTCTAATGCGACAATGAAAGTGCCATCAAGATTGCAAAATATCCATTTCAACATCAACACAATAAACACATTTAGTTACACATGTACTTCATTAGAAATATCATTCATGATCAAATTATTCAGGTTCTCTTTTTCCCTAGAGAAGATCAAGTTGTAGAATTTTTCACAAAGTCTATAACAGAAGTGAAGTTTTCCAAACTTCGATCTATGTTAGGATTTTAGGAAGTTGTGATTAAGGGGGGATAGTCTCTAATTCCTCCTTCCTTATCCTATTATGTCACCTTTGTAAATACTTCAATCCTATCCCAAGTTGTTCTTAAGGGGGGGTATTAGGATATTTAAACACTTAGGATTTAGTTAATATCAACTTGGTCTAAAATTTCATTAGGTTAAAGTGTGTTTCTTAGTGTGTTTCTTTGGTATGAATTTGTGTGCATTGTAATCCGATATCACAATATGTTATAGACAGAGACTGAAATGAAATCTCATATTCTCCTCAATCTTAACAGATACATTGATTTATGGTTTAACACTTGATTGTTCCATGATCTCTATTTAAAGAGCATGGAGGGTAATTTGCTAATGATCGATTGTGAGAAACTATCTTGTAATATTTTTCTTTTTCATTAATAAATTTACTCAAGTGGCCACATTGGTTGGGTCCATGGATGTTTCTCCATTGGGGTTTTACCATGTAAAAACATCAGTGTGTGATATGTCCATGTGAGAGGTTACTGAAGGTGTTCATCCTCTATTGGAATACCCTGTGTTGTCAAACACCCCTTCTCTAATAAGTGGTCCCTCAAGCTATCCCTCGCCCATTATCTACTAAGTAGTCCGTCAAGATATCCTAGTGTTTTCAGTGCTCCATATAGGATGGCCAAGAAAAATCTATTTCTAGGAACTAGGGATAGCTTAGCTATAAATTAATTCTTATTAATCTCAATAATTACCCATGAACACAATCATGGCTTCCACATAGTATAATGGTATAATATATGACAAAAAATATGGTAGCACATACAACACTAGCATTCCCACCAAAAACACTTAACAATATTAGAGAATAATGAATGAATGAATGATTTTCTCTAAAAGGTTACCTTCCCAAAAGTTGCATGAAAAATAGGCTTTCTTGGGGAATAGACACATGGCATTGGCTATAAAATATTATTTGTTTAACGAGATTTTCTTTACCTTTCATTGGTTCATTGTCCCCCATGGTGCTCTTAGGGAGATATAACCCAAAGTGCACCTTTTATTATCTTATTATTATTATTATTTAGTAAATCCAATAAAGTCAAGGATATTACACTTTCCACACTTACACTTTATGGACATATGATCATATGGGATATTACATTCATCTAATCCTTGGAATGACACAGTCATAAATGTTATTATTTCCTCTTTCTAATGTTATTATTTCCTCTTTCTATTGAATAAAACCATATATTCATTCTTCAAATACTTATATAACAACCATTGAGGAAAATATACATTGTATAGCCATTTTTATGCAATAAGTATCCTATCCATAGGAATGTTCAACTCCAAGATGTAAGAAAGAATATTCTTAACATAAAATAATAATTAAATTCTATCTCAATTCTTATTTGTATGAATTTTTTTTTTTGTCTCATATGACTGCCACAAGTGAGAGTTTAGGTCACTATATTTTCTAACACACACTCCTTGATCTTAGTAAACATTCCACATGACTCTCTCATAGTATATTCATTTATGTTTCCTCTTCCTTGCAATAACTAGCCCTTACAGGCTCAATCATCCCCTTCTTTTCTAAATAGTCCTTTGGGTGAGCAAGTAGATTTGCGTGTTGCAAAAAGTGATTTTACCTCACTTTTGTAATAATTTTACCCTTTCAAAAAAGACAGGTTTTCGAATCAATGGAAATTGAAAACCACTGTTTTGATTTTTGTTTATTGTTTACTTTCTCTTCAACCTATGAGAGTTTGCTTAGGTATTTATTTCATGGAAAAAAAATATTTTTTGTTGCCATTAGTGTCTTTGTATATATATGTTAGCTATTAATCTCTCTCTTCCTACTTCCTAGTCTGACCCAGGTTCAGATATGAACATGCTTCCAACAAATCCCTCTAAAACTATCGGCCCTCCTGGTAAACTATAAGGAAACATAACACACAGAGTGTACTGCGTAGTCTCACCCGAGATAATTCTATGGGTGACTACAATGCTCAAGTGCTTACAGTGTGGGAATGAATGGGGATATGGGATTGTATTTTGTGATCTTCATTTATTTCATCTATTGCCCATCTATATTAAACACCCTATCATTATTTATTCATGCATGTAAATCAACAGATCTAACTACCTCATCAGTACATTCATCTAAGATTTAACCATTGACAGAAATGACATAAACAATAATCATTTCACATAACACATGATCTACTATGGTTCACCCCCTCCTAGGATACATCCACAAAGATATGGATTCTTAGGCTCTTTTATTATGGTTCTGTAATATATAGCATTGCACGCACAAAAAATCCATTTATACGATTACAAAACAGGATCTACGACCTTTATGAGGATTAATAGATCACACCAGGATCCTTAAATTGTGATCTAACCCTAAAGTTCTAGTTACCTCTCTCTCCCACAACTCAATATCTTACAAAAAGGTATCAAATCCTACTATTGTTTTTCCTTGCTACAAAAAACAATCTTCTCTAACATGCTATCCCCCCGCCATCGACCTTCTAGGAACTTATTTATAATTATTATTTTCTTCTCAGCCATTACAATATCTTACAAAAACCCCAACCCTAATGTGGTTAGGTTTTCCTGCATGCACGCCTTTTCCTCTTTTCCCGACTCCTCTTTTCCTTTATTTTCGGTGCGCTCTCATGTTTTTCAGTGATGCTCTGATTGCTTTAACGATTCTTCCATTTCTCTCAACATTAGCCTGTGCCAATAGGCCCCCAACATTGACATCGTGACTCATATCGAGTCATTCACATATTCCAACATCGTTTATTGCCTATGTTAGTGCATCGTACATCTCTGCTATCCAATGAAATTTCTCCTGAGCTTGGTTTCTCTTCTCTTTCATTGCCTCTACTACCTGCGCGGTGATTGGATGTATTAATATCTCTCCCTCCTCAAATCCTATCTATTCGATGCACACTTTTGTTGCGTCAATCTCCATGACCAGTTTCCCTGTCTTCTCGTGTAAGAACTTCAACTAATCCTGTCTTGCCATCTTTTGTGTCTGCACCACTTTTTCTTTTGCGTGTAGGTTCTTCATCTCTGTGGCAGTTTTGATCTTTTCTAGCAGGGACATTATTCTCTGACGTTGTTTGAAATATTTCATTTTTGCATGAAAATTATATTCCTTCCCTTGCATCTCATGTATGCTCCTATCCTCTAGTATTTGTTTCCATAGTTGGGCGCTCTTTTCCAACATCTTTGTCATTCTCTATATATTATGTGTGATGTTCTCTACAGATGTTGTTACGTCATGTTCCCTTTACGTTCTGACATCTGGGGGAATAGTAGGTACTATGCACACCTCCAATTCCTTGACCTAGTATTTATATTGTTGTAATGTCTGCACTATATTTCTCATATTCGTTTTCGAAGACTATTCCTCCGGTTCTGTGTTATCTTAGATGGCTTGAAAGACTACCTGGATCTGGTTCTCCATCTCATCTAGTTTCTACCGTTCCCTCTTTTTCTCATACCCTTATTGGCTAATGAAATCCTTCATTATGGTATTCTCCTCATGTGCTATTCGTAGATTCTTCATGTTAGACCTTTCTATGGACCGAATCTCTCGCACAACACTGACCTGTAATTTATATAGTTCCTTTGTCAAAATCTTAGGCAAAGTGAAGTCCAGTGTGTCAATTTCTTTTAAAGGATTCTCCATTGTCTCCTCATCAATAAATAGAATCTCAGGTGTTAATATGAAGTTGGAACTCCCTTACGCTATGATCTCCACTATTTCTTAAGGAGGGACTCCTTCCCTGTCCTTTTTTGTTGTGTCCTTCTATTGTGGTTCAGCCTATCTTTAACTTCTCTATCACATTTTTTGCCTCCTGTATTTTCTCCAGAATTGAATCCCGATGGTTCTTGACATTTTCCCACACCTATGACAGTATATCTTCCACTGCCGTGGCTATCAACTCCACATCATATGTTGTTAGTGATGTTTCCATTGGTTTTTTGTGGGCCTTCGCCTTCTTCTTGGAGCCACTTGATTTCTCCCTTGTTCTCTTTATTTAGGATGCTAATGGCTCTGATGCCTCAGGAATATCTGTATCCATCCTTGTATCCTGTGCCATTTCTTCCTCCATAGGTTTCTCCTATGTCTTTGTTCTTATTCCTTCTACTCGCCCCTCCTCTATCGTTCCTCTTGGTGCATGTTCTAGGCATGGTGGTCCTTGTGTAGAACCACGGTGTGATTTCTTCTTTTTCTAGATTTTCTTTTGTATGGGACTACTTCCCCCCTCTTTACCTTGTGTCCTCTTCTCCTTCTTTTTTGCAGCGTTTGTCTCTGGCTGTTTCACAAGGACTTTTTTGTCCTGTGTCATAGTTTGTCCTCCTGGAACTGTCTTTGGGATTATTGGTGTTCTCCACTCTTCAAACCACTTCTGGACCTCCATATGTATATCCTGCATCGTCACATAGTAATTCAAATGTAGACACTCCTTAGCTAGATCCTTCTTTTCTTGTATCCACATATTATGGCATGATGCTTGGAAATTTGCTATCTGTCCAAACTCCTGGATAGTTTCTAGTGAGATTCTTCATGTGTATTCCAACTTGGTCTAGATCTTTGTTAGGTACAACACGAATATGTGGTTATTGATTTTCTTTGCCTTGGGATCCGTTGTGCTTCAAAGAGACGTGTAGCGCAATGTGCCACACTTTCATGTTCTATGCAGGAACACGTTGTATGTGGATTCTTTCCATCCCACCAATGCAATGAGGATGAGTAACCACGAGTAGTATAACTCAAAGCTCCAATATAGTGTGTCCTTGCAATATTCTAGAAAGGAATTTAGTAAAAAAGGGGCCCATCTCATCAAGATCCCCTTGACACACTATGTTGCCACTGCTACTAGTCTTGTGGGTACCTCTTCCTTTCAACACTTGCACATTATTTTTCAGCCTAACAATCTTGTTGCAAATATGGTCCCAAGATCGTATATGTCATTGATATTGATTCCCCTGTTACCCCTCTCTATACCATACTTCACCTTTATTTCGTTTGAGATTACTATTGCCTTTGTTTTGTATTCTAAATATTTATTTGGCTTCTCCCCATCTATGGGTAACCCAGTGATTGTTGTGATCATATCAACACTTATAGGAACGGGCCTATCCATCCACATAATCCCTCCATGTTCTCGCGCTAAGAGTTTATTCACACATTCATTGACTTGTTTATCGTGACCAAAGTGTGGCATGTCCAGTAAATTAATGAAGCTTGTGTTGTATAACCCCATGATCTATTGTACATGATCCAACAGTGGTGCGCCTGATGGGCCTTCTCCCCCGCTCTCCAAGAAATTATGTGGTGCCAAGTATGGGAATTTTACTACGGCTGCCACATCATGGTCGGAGTATTTAAGACCATCTACTCGTCCCACTATTATGTCATCATACTTCACACCCTTGGGGATTTTTTGCATCACCATGGCCAAATTCTCCTATGTGCACTATATGCCTTGTGCACTGCTCTCTGCTCATGCCTTTTTCTTCCCTTTTGGGGACAGTACCCCAAATGTTTTCATGGACTTGAGCTCTATTTCACGGTCTACTTCTAGTTATTAATACTGCTCTAGGACTTGCTCAGTCGAATCCATGGCATTTTCCTCTTGTTGTATCCATGTTCCCATGGACACATCAGATTTTGTCCTTTATGTGTCCTCCTCTCACTATTCGACCTCTTGTGTGGGGTTTTGTTCCTCCTCTATGTGCGTGGTGGTAGGATCGTATTCTAACGTGTGAATCTTGTCCACATCCATGAATATGGTCATCTCTTGTGTTCTTGTTTCTATTACTTGATAACTACTTCTCGTATTTCGCCCAGTTCTGCCCAACGCCCCTACTCTCGGTAATGACATTCTGCTAAATTCCAACTGCTGGCCTCAAATGTCCACTAGTTTTTCTCACTTCACACTCTTTTGCACTTCAACTTCACACTCTTATCTCTTCTCTTTAGTTAAAAACACAAATGATTTTTTCCCCCCCTTTTTTGACTTTTATAGTAGGACGACGAAATGAAAGTTGTGTCACACTGACAATTGTCACTTTTTCTCTTTCTACTATGTTTCCTACATGGTGTTCCTTTCTATCTGTTGATTTCTCCCCTGCACATAGTGTTTTCAATCGCTATTTTTTCTGCAGCACATTTTTAATTCTAACAGTTCTATTATATCAAAACCTTCCATCTCCACCGATCTATTTGTATTTTTATCCCATTTCTACTTTTTATGGATTTTCTTCTTTTTCTCCTTTTCATTTCTTTTTCTCATTTTCTCTATCTACTATAATACACTATGTACATATTTTCTTACTGTGTTATAGGGTTCCAGTGCCAAGAAGTCGGTTGTCTCTATACAGTTTCAGTCGAATCCCATTGATCATTCCTCTCTGTTTTGTGCCTCCCAAGTATTTTAATTATATCGATCCCCCGTCAGTGACAATATTCACTTTGTATGTGTTATTGGATAAATCATTGAATGCAAACATAAACTAATCTCCCTAGATCCACCTAGATCTAGAATAAAACAAGATAGGACATGACACTTTCCCTAAGTTACTATCATTGAATTTACTGCCAAAGACGGAATGGATGACATACCTTTAGATATTGCTTCCTTATATCTCTATTGTCCCTGCTTCACTCCAGTTCTCTTGTGAGATCGGATTTGCAATGACACAAACCAACCAAAGTGAAAGAAACAAATGTAGATTCAATGAAAACCTAAACATGTGATCAAGGAGTCATGTAATAAAATTATAATGATTTTATGGGAAAGAAACATGTCACCGTATTATAATAAGTAAAAGTGGAATATACAACCAAATTGCCTTGATGTCGCAAGTTCCCTTTTAGTGGTCCTTTGTTCAAACACACACATACACTTGCTACAAATTTGTATGAAGATGGTCCACAAAATCTTGATGGACAAATGGAGGCCTCAAGCATCAGTTGTAGTAGGATCCTTCACACAGTCTTCAGCCTATTCTTTCATCAATTCTTTGCTCAATATTGCTTAACCTTTTCCATGAGAAACCCATCATTATATAGGAGAAGGTGACATGGTTGAAAGGATGAGGATGATCCCACCAAATCAGAGAAGTCAGTAGGATCACAACCATATGGATGCCACCTTACATTCTAGAAGATTATCCTTCTAGAAACTTCATGAACTTCTTCCTTTTCTTAGCTTTAAATGTCGTCTCACCCTGCCTATATAGAAGCCTACAGAAACCCCGCGAGCCAGGCATAGAGAAGCCTGTAGAAATCAAGGATTTTCGCACTGTGTACCATTGTCAACCTGCGACATCATTTTAAAAACATGCCTTGTAGGGGAAGAACTCAATCATTTTCCCCGTGTAAAAGATTTTTTTGAGAGCCTGAACACATGCTCGTAAATTTATCATCAGGGTGACCAAAATAATGTGTAATAGTATGGGCCCAACCAATGCATTCTGAACTTTCCTGGATGTTGAAAAATTTTACTGTCATACAAAATTACTAGGTCTCCCTCCTTAAAAATATTCCTCTTGATATCTTTGTCATGCCAAGCTTTATCTCTTTCTTTCTACACTTCTTGGTGAAATCCTACCAGAATCCTATCTTCCTCCATTTCCATGAGTCTACTTGGCCTTTTTTTTTGTTGCGCCTCGTTATTTCATGTTGGTTATTGCTATGAATCGTAGGCTAGGTACCAGATATTCTAATGGAACCACTGCTTCTTGTCCATACACCAGCCTGAATGGTGTCTGTCATGTCTACGTTTTTCATGTAGTCCTGTATTCCCATAGTACTGCTAGTATCTTCAAATCCCAATCATCCCTTTTGACATTGAAAATCTTATTTAAGGAATTCTCTAGGATCTTATTGAAGGCTTCCATTGTTCCATTTACCTAGGGATGGTATGGTGTACTCTTCTGATGGTATACTTCAAATTCCTCAATCGTAGCCTTGCCAATACTGTTGATAAACTGAGTTCCTTGGTCACTCATCAAAATACTTGGACAACCAAATCTAGTGATCACTTATTCAAACAAGAAGTGTGTTGTTTTCTGTTCTCTACAATATTTTATTGGTGTTTCTTTTGCCCATTTTGTTAGGTATTATTTTGCAGTAATGACATACCTTTCTCTCGACCTCTTTGTTGGTGGGTTAGTTGTTCCCACAAAGTCTATTTCCAATTTGTCAAATACTTGCAATGTTACTTGTGGTCGTAGGGGCATATCATCCCTTCTATTAGGTTTACCAAACCTTTAATAGACATTACATCTCTGGAAATAGTCCTTACCATATCTATGTATTTTTGGCCACCATAGTCCTACCCGCAACACCATTTGCACGGTAGATTTCCCTACATAATGTCCTCCAACTATTAACTCGTGAGCTTCTTCCAAAATCCTAGCCCTTTCATTTTCTAGTATGCATCTTCTCAAAATGATTTTGATTCCCATGTTATATAAATGTTCTGCAATCAGTTGATATTCTACATCTTTGACTACCATATTTTTCTTCTACGCGGTGTTAAACTCTTGTGGCACAGTCCCTGTACTCAAGTATTCAATGATGTCAAGAAAATATTCATCAACTATTTATACTAAAACCAATTGTGCGTCAGGGAAGTTATCCTCTAAATTTGTAGGTTCCTCTCCATTGGTGACCTTTGACAGGTGATCATGTCCTGCATTCAACTTCCCTGGTTTGACTATTACTTCAAAATCAAATTCCTGAAATAGCAGTAGCCATATATAGATTATCCCCCCCAAAACTAGCTTGCTGACTAAGTATTTGAGGTTTGAATGATCTGTGACCATATTAAATTGTTTACCCAGTAAGTAATTTCTGAAATTCTAAAGTGCATAGACCATATCTAGGCCTTCTCTTTCTATAGTACTGTAGTTATGCTCTGATTTTGAAAATTTTCTTCTAGCAAATGATATAGGATGATCCAATTCCCCTACTCCTAGTTGCGCCAGAATTTCTCCAAGTGCTATAGCTGATGAATCTACATGCACATGGAACATATTTTCCCAATCTTGGAGTACTAGGATAGGTGTTGTGACCATCTTTTATTTTAAGGTGTCCAAACCTTGTTGAAAATCCCCATTCCACTAAAATTTAGTATCTTTATTTAATAGTTTATCCATTGGTGTAGTGATCTGTGCATACCCTTTTATGAATTTCCTATAATAGCATGTATGTCCCAGTGTTTCTCTCAACCGACACACTGATTTTGGTGGTGGTAAATTGACAATCACTGCAATCTTGGCAGGATATACTAACAAGCCTTGTTTGCACACTATATGTCCCAACAATATTCCAAAAGGTGTCCCAAAGATGCACTTATTGATATTCAATGATATCTGACACAACCTGCATATTTCCAACATCAGTCTTAACACTTCCACATGGTATTTTAATAGGCTATATATGGTCCAATCATCCAGATACACTTATAAAAACTGATGTATGAACTCTTTAAAGCGACTATTAGTACCCTTGAGAATATGGATGGTGTATTCTTCGTCCCAAAAGGAATGACTGTGTACTGGTAGGATCCCCATTCTATGGTGAAAGAGGTCTTGTACCTATCTTTTGGGGCTATATTGATCTGATGGTAACCTAAGAATCCATCAGTAAATGAGTATGCTTCGTGGCCTCCTACATTCTCTAAGACCTCATATGTGAAAGGGGTAGGAAAATGATCATGTAAGAATTCATCGTTTAGTTTTCTCAAGTCGACACAAATACTTATCCCCCCGTGTTTCTTGTCATGCACTACCATGGGGCTTATCCATTCAAATTCCTCCTCTAGTTCTATGATACCAGCTTCCAACATTCTGTCAATTTTTGCTTTCACTTTCTTCTTATATATTGGATTCAGTCTATACGGTCTCTGTATGATAGATCTAGCCTCAAGTTTGAGAGGTATTTTTATATTTCCTAGCTCTCCTTCTATGCCTTTCATCCCTATAAACGTTTTTGGGAATGGTCACTGTACTCATGTACTAACTATGTTATCCTCTCCATTGTTTATTCATCCCAATAGTCTCCAACGCTGGCCATTTTGGGATTATCAGTTTTCCCAATGTTGACTTTATTCACCTTGATTGGAGCAGAAAAAACTTTTGATTCCAGATATGGACCTTCCACCCCTCTTTCACCATCATATTTTGTGATATGAATGTTTCATGGATCATATTCCTTTGATGCTTCTTATTCCACATGACATCATGACAATAGTTCTTTGATTGTATTTATGTTCTATTGTTGACACTCTGTCATGAGTTCAACCTTTGTTTCCTCAATAAATATCACCCCTTTGATTTGTTTGAGAGCTTAATCAATGTTGGGGTTCTCATGTTCAAATGATAAAGTGACCATAAATTTTTTTCGTAATGTTGTCCATTATGTAGTTCCTTTGCATAGTTCTTGGTGTACATACCATTTCACTAGGATTCCTTACAATGTGTGGATGAAGTGACGATGGTGTCATCCTCCATAGTGTTCATCACTTCTCCATGTGTTCTTTCGGTGTCCCTTGTCCATCATATCTCTTCATCTCATTGCTTGTGAGCTCTGCGTTGAATCTAATGTGCAGTAATCATGTACATTGGTACCAGTCCTTAACTATTTCTTTTTGTACACCCCACCATCTTGTAGGTGTTTCCTTGACTGTGATGTCTAGTGATAAGAGACTCTGATTCTCTAACACTGCATATCCGTATATTTTTAAGAATTCTTCTTTGTCATTTACTCCATGAAAACTAGGAGGTTCTCTTATCTCCATACCCACCCATCTTACTGTGTGGTATATTCTTGTGCATCTTATTCTGGAGAATTCATGTAATATCTATTTCCAATTCTCCAACCCTGTATCTGAATCAGAATCACATGATGTGATGCTCATCCAACTGAGTACTCCATTTGTAGTTGCGTTGACATAATCCTTGTATAACTGGTTGATTTCCTCTAGATCTAAGAAAGTGGGTTCTACAAACCTTTCTCCTTATGATGGATCTAATGGTGAAATGACTCTATATTCCCCTAATTGGAATTTCATATTTCTTGTGTTCATGCTGATTATGGTGTGGTTATTGAATTCCCAATCTAATCCAATAAATTTTGGATAAGGTGTTGTACCATCTCCTATCTCTATCACTTTGAAGTATGCCTTAGTGCACACTCCTTCCAAATCTACTGTCACACCCTTAAGCCTTCCAACTGGTAGAACTTTGTGTTGGTTTACTAGATTCAATAGGAAAGGTTAATAGCCTAGTGTGGGATCTCCCATGAATTTCCATGTCTTCTTGGGTAACACATTTACCTCGGAGCCTAAATCCAATATGATATCCCCCATATTGAAAGCTCAAATGTTGGCATTTAGTCTAAATTCACTTGTAATATACCCAGCCACCCACAGGCCGGGGCATGCTACCTTCAAGACCACCCTTGGAATTCGTACTCTTACCGATACCTTCTTTAATTAATAAGAATGCATAAGATACAATATTTAGTGACATGCACAACAATATCCAACAAGCATGCATAATCTAAGATTTAGTTAAACAATAATTAAAATACACAATGAAATACATTCATACATAGATAATAATATCACAACATAGAGCACTTATCTTTGTAAAAAGGTGACACAAACTGGTTGCAGACCAAGGACGTTCCACCCAACCGTACACACCACTACTCCAAATCTAAACAATAGTGTCACCCCCAAGCCAGGGCTATGAATCCACAAGGAAAGTTCTAGACTATACTTGGGTTCTCAAACCAGTCATCTCTCAAGCTCTCACAGGTTTCCCAACACCCAAAAAAATCCAAGTACCCAACTCTCTTCTACCTAGCCTATACCGCCCTAAGAAAATGGACCTCCACCCTTCTTTACCACACAGTCCCTCAGGTAGTCCTTCCCTTATTTTCCAGGGCCTCCAACACATATTGTCTAGAATATCAATGTTGTAACTATCAGGACTCGTAGTTGTGAGAAAAACAAGGCACAGGCCAATGCATCCCAGACATGTAGGCCCCAGGTCATGGATGGATTGCACCAACGACCATTGCATCGAACTATCTTGTGGCTAATTCTGAGCAGTTCCTTTCCCTTTTCCAAGACAAGATGCAGGTGAGGATGGATCAATGAATGGGTGAGTGAGTGCACGAAAGTGCATGAGGGAAAGAATGGTACGAAATGCAGAAGTGAAGGAGCAGACAAGCCAACGACCAACGACCAACCCCACAATCAGACCAGGGATGGGTTTATGTATTTTCATGGGGAACCAAGAACCTCCTGGCCTTCCCCAAGAACATCACATAACCAATCCCCTCCCTTAGTAAAAAAGGGTAATTAACATAGAATAAACACATATCCCCTCAATCCCCCTCTCTTGTGGAATCATAGCCCCCTATAACTCTAGTCTATGTCCAACTAGCAACCAACAACGTATTTATTATTAATAATGATAAAAAAATTACATGTCTTGGGCACACTGGACTTTTAATAATTGTTTGGGCACCCTGCCTCTCAACATTGTAACAATACATTATTTAAAATGGGGATTCAAAACCTGGGGTGTTACATCCCCTCCCCCTTCTTTTGGCACTGCCTTCAGTGCATATACAAAATAGAGATCAAAATCTCAAATTTATTCAAAAGGTTGTGGGTAATCTTCCCACATGGCATATTCATGCTCCCAGGTAGCATCTTCAGGACCGTAGCAGTTCCACTGAACTTTTACCAGCTCTATAACTTGATTCCGGAGAATTTTTACATTTCTTTCCAATACCCATACTAGTTGAACCTGAAAGTCTCCCTCCATCTCTACCTGAATCAGATGCCAATCAATAACATGGTTAGGGTCATGTACATATTTCTTTAGTAAAGATACATGAAATACATTATGCAAATTCATGGAAGCAGACAATGCAAGCATGTATGCAACTGGCCCTATTCTATCCAATATTTCAAATGGACCACAGAATCTGGCTGCCAACTTTGTACAACTACCCAGTTTCAATGAGTTTTTATTGGACTTCACTTTCAAAAGTACATGCTCCCCTAATTTAAATTCTCTAGCTATCATGTTCTTGTATGCATAAACTTTTTGTATATCCTGAGCTGCCATTAAATTCTGCTTGATCTTAACCACCTGGTCTTCCATGTCCTTGAGAAACTCCCGCCCAAGTACCACTCTATCTACTGGGTTGTCCCATCTTACTGGAGTATCACATTTCCTACCATAAAAGGCTTCAAATGGGATCATTCTCAATGAATCTTGATACCCATTATTATATGCAAACTCAACCAAGTGTAAGTAATCTTCCCACTTAGATGGCTTATCCATCACATACATTCTCAACATATCTTCAATTATTCAATTGACTCTTTCTATTTTCCCATATTTCTAGGGATGATATGTTGTGCTAAAGTTTAGATTTGTGCCAAATCCTTTAAACAATGCCTGCCATAAATTGGAGGTAAACTTCGTATCTCTGTCCGAGACAATTTTCCTAGGTATCCCATGCAACCTAGCAATTTCCTTCATGAAAATTTCTGCAATATTAGTCGTTGTATGCATTGTCTTCACAGGCACAAAATGAGTATCCTTTGTTAATTTTTCAACCACCAACATGATTGAATCAGGTTTCTTATTCGTTCTGGGTAATCCTATGATGAAATCCATGGTGATCACTTCCCATTTCTTCTCTGGGATTGGCAATGACTGCAACAAACCCACTGGGTGCCTATGCTCAACCTTCACCTTCTGACATTACATACATCGAGCAATGTAATCAACAACATCCTTCTTCATTCCCAGCCAAAAGAACTAGCTTCTTACTACTATAATTTTTTTTTGGTAACAGAAATGTCCAACATAAGGGACATCATGGATTTCCTTCAATACCAAATTCATCAGTTCTCTAGAACTAGGAAAATAGACTCTATTTTTATGCATGAGTAATCTGTCTTCCTTTATCTCATACTCCTTTATTTTCTGTTGTACATTTTCTTGTTGTAATTTTTCCTTTACCTATAGGTAATGTTGGTTTGTAACAAGACCATCTAAAATTATGCTCTTCAAGTCTGATTGACGCATACTGACAACAGTAGAATGCATGGTATGCACTCTTCTACCAAGTGAATCGATAAATTTATTCTCCTTTCCTTGATATTCTTCATATCGAATTCATATTCACTTAAAAAATCCAGCCATCTTGTTTGCCTGGAATTCAATGTTGGATGTTCAAAAAGATACTTTAGGCCAATGTGGTCTCTCCTTAATTCGAATTTCTTCCCCATGAGATAATGCCTCCACATCCTCAAGTCGTGAACAATGGAAGCAAGTTCCAAGTCATGTGTGGCATAGTTCCTCTCATGTTCCTTAAGATTTCTGGAATCATATCCAATGACATGTCCACTTCATGTGAGGACTCCCCCAAGTCATTCCTCACATGTGTCTATACATACCAAAAAAATTTCATTTGGATCAGCAATCTTTAACACAGGTGCACTAGTAAGTAATTCTTTCAACATATTAAAATTTTGTTCACACTTGAGAGCCCATTTAAATTTAGTTCCCTTATTTTTCCAAGAAGTGACGGTATGAGAAATCTTAGAGAACCCTACTATGAAACTTCTGTAGTATCCAACTAATCCCATAAAATATATGACGTCTAACACATTTCTGGGAGTTTTCCATCCTCTAATGGCTTCGATCTTCTCTGGATCTACTGCTATGTCATACTCTGAAATAATGTGTCCCAATTAATGGATTTTCTTTTGATCAAAGGAACACTTACTCAAGTTGGCATACAACTGATGTTCTCTCAATACTTGCAACACTAGTCTTAATTGATGTTCATTTTCCTCTTTAGACTTAGAATAGATAAGTATGTCATCCAGGAATAATATGACAAACTTATCCAAAATAATTTTTGAATATGTCATTCAGTAAGCACATGAAGACAACTGGTGCATTGGTCAGTCCAAATGGCACCACTACAAACTCATAATGCCCATACCTGGTCCTAAAGGTTGTCTTATGAATGTCTTCTTCCTTGATTCGTACCTGATGGTATCCTTCCCTCAAGTCAATCTTTAATAATGTCTTTTCTCCTCTTAGTTGATCAAAGAGGTCATCAATTCGAGGTAGAGGATACTTGTTCTTTATGGTGTACTTGTTCAGTTTTCAGAAGTCAATACATAGCCTCAAGATTCCATCCTTCTTTCTGACAAAAAGTACTGGTGCTCCCCAAGGGTGAAACACTTGGATGTATGTACCCTTTCTTAAACAATTTTTCCAACTGCATTTGTAATTATTTTAACTCTGGTGTGCTCATTCTGTAAGGTGTTTTTGACATCGGGGCAGCTCCTGGAACTAAAACAATTGATAAATCTATCTCCCTTCTTGGTGGCAATCCGAGTATTTCTTGGAATACATATTCAAATTCCTATAGTACCAAGAAATATTTAAGGCTTGGCCCCTTTGTATTATTTGGCTCTTCCACATGAGCTACATTCAATTGACATCCTTTCCTAAAACATATTTTTAGTTGTAAGGCTGAAATATCCCTTAGAGATATGGGTCTTGGAACTCCTTTCACAGTGCTCTGTTTTCCATTTCCATCAAGACATGTAAATGTCTTGTTATGATAATCTAGGACAACATGATGATTTTCCAACCAATCCATTCCAATCAGAATATCATAAGACCCCAATGGTATGATATTTAGATCAATACTAGTATTCATGCCATTAAGACTTATGGAACAACTTCTGGCCATATCATGGATTCTTCTTTTGGTTCCAGTGGCTAACTGAACCAAACTTGCTTTTCCAAGTTTACTTTTCTCCAAATGTAATCCATCCACTATCTTAGGATCAATGTAATAATGACTTGATCCTGAATCAATCAAAGTAGAAACAGGCTTATTTATGATCTTACCTTCCACCTCGATCATATTGGATTGGTAATCTTCTTGTCAATCATTTAAAGCTACATAGAGTATTCACATATCTTCGAATGTTGTAGCTTCTTGGATGTTGTGCACACTCTTCAATATGTCCTTTCTATGTGGGAAATCCTTGTACATGTGATCTTCCTTGCATCCCCAACATTGGATTGGTGGTCTTTCCCTTTTTCCCAAGGAATATTCCTTCTTGAAATCTCCCTTAGCATATTGATCTTGATGATTTCTATTAGGATCATTCCTATTGAAGGAAGTTTTGAATCCTTTCCTCCTTTGATCGAACTTCACATTTTTCTTGTCCTTCCAAGATTTTTGCAGAGATTCTCTTCCCTAGTCTTTCTCATACAAGTATTTAGCCTTCCTAATGGCCCCCATCAAGGTCTTGGGTTCATCATACTTGATATTTTCCTTATAAAGGGCTGGCAGTCCACCTAGAAATCTCTGTATTTTCACTTTCTCGTCACCAATGAACCTGACATACTTTAACAATCTAAAGAACTTCTTCTCATACTCTGCCATAGTCATGCTTCCCAACATGAGTTCAAAGAACTCCTGCATTTTCTTGTCATAGAAATTCTTTGAGAGGTACTCCTTCTGGAAGTACTTCTTGAATTTATTCCAAGTGATCCTACTATCATTAACATGTTCCACTTGCTTCAGTTGGTCCAAAGACATGGCATCTTTCTCATCTAAATGGTAGGTGGAAATCCTGGCTTCCAGGTTGGATGAATAGTTATACAATTGAAAATATCTCATGAGCCCAAGAAACCATGCTTCGAAATCATCTTCCCTTTCTCTTTCACCCTCAAAGGAAGGTGTCTTGCGATTCTTCATCTCTTCTTGAAAACTATCTACCTCTTCTTTCCTTCTTCGGTGTCTGATAGGAGACACCTCTAGACTACTTATGGGATCATCCGATGCATAAAAATTTCTTTTTAAGTAAGGAGGTGAGTGGTGTCCATGAGCTCTACTAGAACTTTTGGAATAACCAACTCTTCCATGATCATCCCTTATTTCATGGCACCTGCATTCTTCCTCTTGTATTGAGTTTTATCCCTTCTTAGTTTGTCTCTGCAACTGATTTAATCTCTGCAACACTCAAGAATTTATCTGACTTTTCTCTCTCATCAGTCTCGCATTCTCTACTTTGTAGATCTGCACTTCCATCTTCAGGATTCTTACCACTTCTATTAACGTTTCCTGCTCTTCTTTTCCCTTGCGTCCATTAGACTCTATCTCTACATTACCAAATATGGTATTCTACCCTTTGGCCTCCTTATCGTGACTGGAGGCTCCCTTGCCTTCTTTCATTTCCTCAATATGCATCCTGAGTTGTGGTGTTTAAACTCCTTAATTATGCAAAATGTGCAAGCGACCATTTTGTTAGAATTATGCATACAATAAACAAAATTTCCAAACCATGCTACAGGTACTTTTTTTTTGTTGTTCATGGAGATCATATCCCCATTCTCTGAAAATAAAAGTGTCTTGTTATCCTTGGCTGACACAAAATTTCATCCTGCGCAGGCGCTTCCTTCAAACCACCTTCCTAGGTGACCACAACTAGAAACTGCAGCTAAATCCTTCCTTATCACTTTTTTGTCTTGAATACCCCCAATTCGGCCCTTATCCCTCCTTCCCTCAGCTCTCAATATGCATATGACCATGGCCATGACCATATTCTTAGCTAAAAAGTGCTTGTCCAAAGCTTCGAGACTTTGGAACTTTCAGCCAGGATCGGATCAACGGTCCTTGTCCTCTTTCACAATCAATGATAGAGATCCACTTCAGGACTCTGCGCTTCGGGAGTCTCAACTTTCCTCGCTTGCCTCTTCCCAAAAATGTTTTACCCAGAGTTCATGATCTTTCAATGGGTGTCCTCCCATAGATCAATGACTGTGAATTGCTTCGACTCTCCGGGATTCGGAAGTTTCAAAACTTTCCTCCTGCACTTTCTCCTAGAGTTATTTCACACGAAGTCAATGATCCTTCGATGTGTGTCCTCTGGAATCAACGACCGATATGTAATTTGACCTTCAGGAATTTTCAACCCAATGAAACTGGTCACATCTTTCCCCACTAGAGTGCCCAGTCTCCAGACTGCACGATATGTCGCCACATGGTGAAATATCGAAAGCGGACACGTGGTCCAATTGGGCGGGTGACCTGTGTCACATCCTAACTAAAATTTCAATACTCCATATGCTCAAAACTTACAGACATATGGCACACATCCCATGTGTCCACATCATCCTAGGTGATGTCTGCAAGCCACGTCACTTCGAGAATTCTAGGATCCACATCGCCTCTAGGTGATGTCATCGTGCCCCATCACTTTGGCTCTTCGGGCTTCGGGACTTCAGGATTTTCCATACTGGCACACTTCCAATTCTCCTGAACTTCCATTTCCCAAACCAACCAAACTACCATCATGCGTCTCCCTTATCAGATGACGCATATTAACCGTGGAATTCGGGACTTCAAAAGTTACCGCTGTAAGGATCAACGACTACAATTCCTTCGGGCCTTTGGACTTTGAAAAACTCAAACTTCAACTTTTTATGAAATGTTTTTTATCATAATCTCGTGATATATTGATGTGTGTATCCCATGGATTGACGACTACGATCTCTTCGGGTCTCCGGATTTTGGAGAACTCAACTCTCAACCTTCGCTTTTCCCCGAAGTGCGTGGATTTCTTCCACGTTTCCTCCTGGATCAGATGGCTACAATTCACATCAGATATCTGGGTCTGGAAATATCAATTATCAAATTCACCTTTCTTTCCTTTTCTCGGAGTGCTTTCACCCGAAGCACATGATTGGTTAACGCATGTCCTCCTACAAATCGACGGTCCCCGGTGATCCAGATTATTATCGGCACAAAATGAGAGTGGAGATACAATAAATAAATATATAGAGATATATCAGATATCTAGAAATATAACATAAATCTATCAGATATGCAACCATAAAAACAAAGATACAGTAATACACAATTTTATATTAATGAGTGAAAATGTATAAAGACTATAAAATACATAGTGAAAGACTCGCTAGAATGGTGGCATCTTATCTCTGAGAAGAGATGTGACGGGTACTCACATCCGTGAGAAGATGATCATTAAAATGAGGCTCTAAGGGAATTTCTGACATAAGGAAAATCCAAAACCCTAACCCCAGAAGATGAAAATCCAAAAGGTTTGCGGCCCCGATGGGGGTAGTTGATACGTCAACTTCCCACAGGCGTAACTTTTGTATACGATCTTTGTTTGGGGCGTTCGATACAATTTTAGAAAAATATATACGAGGAATACAACTTTTGTGTGAGGAACATAGATCTACGTTCCATGTTTCTCCTCATTTTCCCAAAAAAATCATTTAGGGTCTCAAAACAGCTCCAGAAGTTCAGGACCCGAAAAACTGCAAAAAATAGTAAATTGCTAAAATTGCCAAAAAATTGTTTTGATCCAGTTGGAAAAGGTGGGTGGCCACCGATATCCACTTGGATATATCCTCCCTCCTTAGTAATCAATGGTATCCATTGCGTTGAGTTCCTAGGGGAGAGGGGAAAGCAATTGTTGAATCTGAATCTTGGTGAGATTCTTGCCTTGTTTGAGACGTCGCGTTGCTTGGTTTGTTGAAGGTTGTCATGAACCTGTGGTTGGAAGGGTTGGACATTTTTAACCAGTCTGGCTACATGAGATGACTGTATGTAGAAGGAATATTTGTGTTTTTCTACAATCTTGTCGACCTTCTTCTGTTGGATAGCAGGTGCTTGGGTTGAGGCTATAGTGGTCGCATTATCCTTTTGTTCACCTTTTGAACAGATTGTGAAAAAGATAAATTTTGTAGTATGAGAGACTACCTTGCAACACTTTTTAGGTGGGACTATACTTAGAATTACCTCTGGTATTCTGTAGAGATGACCCCCCAAAGTAAAAATGACACTACAGGGTCTAGACTCATAAATATAATGGAACTTCCACATATATGGCTGGCCCAAGAGAACATCACAGACATCATTGGGGAAACATCACATAATACCTCATCCCTGAAGGGATGGATTTCGTATGAAAATCGACACTACTGGCTGACACGAAGATCCCGTCCTTGGTGAAGCCACCCAATGTTGTATGGTTACGGGTGTGGTGTTGTCAGCAATCCCAACTGTTTGATGACCTCTGCTGAGATGAGGTTCTTTTGTCTTCCTCTATCAACAATAAAATGTAGCAAAGCCCCCTTCACCCACATCTTTGAATGAAAAAGGTGCTCCCCCTCTTCAGGATCTGTTGGTTCTTTTGGTTGAATTGTTGTGGTTGTGACAATAGCAACGGGGTATGCGTCGATGATCTATCTTTTACTAGTATTTTCAGAATCAGATTCTGAATGAGGGTTTGGCTCCTTGTATTTGAATGTTTAGAGTGACATTCATCAGTGTTGTGCTAGGGGATTTTGTGGAAATCACACCATTTTCTAGTGTCCTTCTTCTTCTTTCCGTGACCCTTATTTTCATGTGGCTTGGACTGGTTTTCAGGAGACTTTTTGTTAGGGTCATCTTTCTCATACTTTGGTTGTTACCGATTTGCAGACCTGAACTCCCATTTGCTATGGTGTTTAAATTTCTACTCTATTTTAACAACATATCGATAAGCAACACCGAGTGATGAGATATCCAGAAAATCCATTTCAGTTTGGATGTATCTGTGTAGAGCCCCACGGTATTTCAGAACCAAATGTTGTTCAGAGTCTTTGATACCCAACTTAGTGCACAAGGTATGGAAGGTATTGGTGAACTCCGAAACTTCTTGGATCCTCTCTTTCTGCAGTGTGTTCCATCTCATGTACTAGTCCTCATAGTTTCCAACAGGGTAATACTGTTCTTTTACCACATCCACAAAAAGCTCCCAAGTGGGCTCGGCCCCATATATTCCAGAATCCTCCATGGAACTTTTCTCCTAGTAAGTTTACCACCAATGTTTGACATAAGGGAGATCTTTAAGGAGTGCGAAGGTGATCTTTTCTCTGTCGAAAAAATTGTGAACAAAGAAATAACCTTCTAGTAGATTTAACTATTTGTTTAGGGCTTCTACATCTATTTGTCCTTCAAATACAGGAATATCAAAATTAACTTGTAACTTGAAAGGTGAGGTGCTTCCAAAGTGGTTGTTTGATTAAGATTTTCCTATTTCTATCGACATGCGTTGAAGGATGTGGGAAAAATTCTCCATCATTTTGTCCCTCTATCACGTGAGAGCTTGCTCAAGCAACAGATTGATAGGATCATTTTCTCCGTCATTTTTCTTTTTTTCCACCATTGAGGGTTTCTTGTGTGTGAGAGAGTGATTGTATTCAAGAGAGAAAATCTCGAGACCCAACTTGATATACTCGGACCTCGTCGGGGACATGCACTGAAAAAATGATCAAGAACAGCCTGCTCTGATACCACTGATCCAAATTATTTTCGGCATGAAATGAGAGTGGAGATATAATAAATAAATATACATAGATATATCAGATATCCAACAATATAACATAAATGTATCAGAGATTCAACCATAAACACAAAGATACAATAATACACAATTTTCTATTAATGAGTGAAAATGTACAAAGACTATAAAATACAGAGTGAAAGACTCGCTAGAATGGTGGCAACTTATCTCTGAGAAGAGATGTGATGGCTACTCGCATCTGTGAGAAGATGATATTTACAATGAGGCTCTAAGGGCCTTTTTAACATAATTAAAATTGAAAACCCTAACCCCAAAAGATGAAAATCCAAAAGGTTTGCGGGCCCCCATGGGGGTAGTTGATACGTCAACTTCCCAGGGGCGTAAATTTTGCATACAATATTTGTTAGGGGTGCTTGATACACTGTTAGAAAGATATATCTGAGGAATACAAATTTTGTGTGATCAAAATCAAACTTCATTCCATGTTTCTCCCCGTTTTCCCAAAAAATGTCGTTTAGGGTCGCAAAACGGCTCTAGAAGTTCAGGACCCAAAAAATTGCTAAAAATAGTAAATTACCAAAATTGCCAGAAAACTGTTTTGAGCTAGTTGGAAAAGGTGGGTGGCCACCGATATCCACCTAGATCACCTGACTACTTCTTCTCTTCGAAGGTTCATTTCTCGAGTACTAACATGCCTTTCAATTTGCGGGGGCATGCATCGGTGGTTTGGAGTAACCTGCAATTCTCCTGATGCTGACATGTAACCCCTTGGTGAAATTGTGGTTTGGATTACGGGATTGACTTGGGAAATTATCTCCCATGCAACTTGGTTACCCTCAATGCCTCATGTTTGTTGATCTCACTCTCCAATGGGATCAGAGAGTTTTGACCTTAGCCCTTGCTTCCTTTTCATCGAATGACCCTTGTTCACCTGTCCTCCGATCCAACGATCCTGGATCTCTCCTGATCCTATAGTGGCGATCACTCCTGAATTCGAAGAGGGAAGGTCACGATCCTTCTAACCCCTTACAATGGGTTTCTGACGTTCTATCTCCTACGTAGATTTTGTAACGCCATTCCTCCTGAGCTTTTCAACTTCGGGGTTAGAGTTTGATCTCGACCATGAGACTCTGACCAATAGACCCAGCCCATACCGGCCGCTATTTCAACCAGAAGATTTGATACCAAACTGTAACATACCAAACCACCCGCAGGCCAGGGCATGCTACCTTAAATCCCACCCTTGGACTTCGTACTCTTACCGATACCTTCTTTAATTAATAAGAATGCATAAGATACAAGATTTAGCGACATGCACAACAATTTCCAACAAGCATGCATAATCTAAGATTTAGTTAAACGATAATTAAAATAAAAAATGGAATACATTCATACACAGATAATAATATCACAACAGAGGTGACACCAACTGGCTACAAACCAAGGATGTTCCACCCAATCGTAGACACCAGTGCTCCAAATCTCAACAGCAGTGTCACCCCTGAGACATGGCTATGAATCCACAAGGATGGTTCTAGAGTGTACTTGGGTTCCCAAACCAGTGAGCTCTCAAGATCTCACAGGTTTCCCAACACCCACAATAATCTAAGTACCCAGCTCTCTTCTACCCAGCCTGTATCACCCCAAGAGAATGGACCTCCACCCTTCTCTACCACGCAGTCCCTCAGGCAATCCTTCTCCTTATTTTCCAGGGCCTCCAGCATAGCTGGTCTAGAATCTCAATGCTAGAAATCTCAGGGCTCACAGTTGTGAGAAAAACAGGACACATGACAACGCATCTCAGACATACAGGCCCCGGGTCACAGTTGGATTGCACCAACGACCATTACAACCAACTATCCCATTACTAATTATCAGCAGTTACTTTCGCTTTTCCAAGACAAGAAGTAGGTGAGGATGGATCAATGAATGGGTGAGTGAGTGCATGAAAGTGCGTGACATAGACCTATCGTCCCTCGGGCCGAGATCCGCTCACAGGATCGTTCTTTACCTTCTTTCGAGCTGAATCATCTCTTTCGATTCCTTGCTGGAATCTCAATTCAATCAATCCATAGGTCCTTTCAAAAGCTCCCCTGTGCAAACAACACTAGGCATGAGCTCTTCTTTTCTATATGACCACAACACTATGGCCAAGACCCAATTCCAAAGGTGCTTGTCATAACTCGCGACTCGCGAGTTCGTGAGTCGAGGCTTTCGACTCTACTTTTCCAATCTTGTGATACCTGAGATCACGAAAGGGGGTATATCTCCCCTCTGTCAGCGCCCTCCACACGTGACCACCGGCTAGGCTTAACGCTAGCTCCTCTCGCTACTCACACCTTCGCAAGTTGAAGGGTTAAATATCCATGCCCTTCCCGTGTGAACCTCCGATACTTGAAAGTTAGCAAAGGTTGACCTTCCTTCTGTACGTCTCGCAACTCGCCACTTCGCGAGTTGAAGCATCCAACCTTGACACCTTCCCTTCACGAATCCCCGAGAAGCGATATTATACTCGCGACTTTGCAAGTTTCAATGTCGAGCTCTCGTGTTCTTATCTCATGAATCCCCGAGAGGTGAGAAGTCAATGGAGTATTGACTCTTTTCTTCAAGTGACGTGTGTTCACCTACCAATCACATGGGCCCCACCTTGTGGTTCTGCCACGTGTCAACACTCGTGCCTCAGCTCTCGACACTTCGCAACTTCTGATGTTGAGAAGAGGTCTTCTCAACCTCTGAACCTTCGAATACATGAAACACATGATGAGGCTCTGATCCAACGGTCCTCCATTGACCCATATTCAACAGCTATCTTTGCTCCTCGTGACTTCGCAACTTCATGACTTGGAGCACCCAACTCTTGGGCCCTCACCCTGCGAAATTCCGAGTTCACGAGACCCGAATCCTAGATCTCTTCGGCACTTTCTGACTCCACGATTGTTGGCACCTATCCTCCTCATATGGACGGCTACGATTTTCTCATGACTTCACCACTCGTGACTTGGAGCACCCAAATCCTGGGCTCTCACCTTGGGAACCTCCGAGTTCGCGAGATCCCTAGATCTCTACCACCTTTCCTCCGTAGATGGATGGTCCTGTTTCTCTCACGACTTTTCCACTCGTGAAGTCAAGGACTTCCTTCTCTGAACCCTGATGTCTGAATCCCCGATATGGGTGATCTTGCGACATGTGTCTGCTCCCAGACAAACAGTTCATATCTAATCTCAATTCTTCATGATTTCTGATGTCAACTACCAGACTTTCATGCAGCTGCTCTATGCGTGAGGGTTTAAACCTCGTGCAGCTCCTGACAGATCCAATGGTTATCGGGTTCTTCACTTAAGATCAAGTGGTCCAGATCATTTCTCTTGTGCGCTCTTCCTGTACTTCCTCCTGGACATGAAATCCTTCAACGGTCCAGATCTTCTAGGCTGATCCGACGACAGTTATTGCTCCTGCTGAGCCTTGGTGCTTTTCTTCCAGATTTGGAAGAATTTTGAATGCTCAAAGGCCTCAACATTTGTTCATCTTCCTCTGCGAACTCTATAGGATTGAGTCTCGCCTGTGTGTACAAGAACATCATTCCTCCTGAGCTTTTCTCCCGAATCCTTGAAGGATTCTGCGACTTTTGTACTCCTTGCAGAGTCTTCACGCAAACGAAAGTGCTACCCCTTTTGAGATTTTAAAATACTCAGACCCCTAACAGATTTGATCCTTCTTCCTTCTCCTGCATATGTAGAATTTAGATTCCCTCCTGGCTATCCCCTGCTCAAGCAACCTCTTGTTGAGTGTTTCAGGGTGTTCAGTAGCCCTGCGGAGATCCCTCAGTGGATTCTTCCTTCAACTACATAACTCAAGGATTTCTCTTCTTGTGCCTGTCTGCACATATTTTCAATGCCCACCTAGCAGAGTATCTTTTTACAGAACATCCAGCGTTCTGTCCTCTCCTGTGCACCCTATGCACCTGCTCAATTCCCTCTTGGAAGATCTCTCAGAATCCTTAGTGATTTTGACTTCAATTGAACTCACAACAGAGTTCTTCCTATGTGCACTCCTTGGACTGGCTCAATGCCCACCTGTAAGAGTTTTACATAACTCCTTAGAGATTTTGTCTGCAACTGTGTTCCTCCTACACATCCTTTCCTCCTGAGGTATTCAACAAACTCAAAGATCTTCGTTGAATTGTTGATTTCATCTTCTGTGCCCTCCTGGCACGTCTTTGTCTGACTCCACAAAGTTTAGAAGTGCATCTATGCACTGGTATCCAGAGACCACAATACTCTGTCACGCCCTCCTGACATGAAACCACAAAAAACCTGTCAAGCCTAAAAATCAAACAACTCCCTGCAAATGTCTAGCATAGATCTACAGCATAAAGAACACAATGAAAGCATCCACATAACACAGAAATACATGTAGGAAAAACTGCTTCTGGTTTGTATTAATAAAAATGCCTCTTTACAAAGGTGTTCTGAGCGCAGACTGTAACAAGGTATTGACTCTTCTCTTGTTCTCCTTCCTAAAAAGTATTACCAAAATGAGATCGTAATTGATCTTTTACATGAGGGGACTCTTCGAGCTCTTCCCTCCAATCTCACCTACCCTATTCAATTACATTGAATGGGTTGTCTAGTCCAGAATCAGATCTAGATCTCAGCCATACAAACATTAGAGGCCTACCTACTCTAATGCCTTCACAAAGCATGGCTTCACGGCTCAATAGCCTAAAACATTAAATTACATTCAAATTCAAAATTGAAGATGAGGGTTGCGCCTCTCTTCAGCCTTGAATGCACGCGCTGACGTGGTTGGTTGGCTAGCTGGCTGATGTGGAGAGATTCTCCTGCATCATACTCCTCAACTGCAAAATTCATGAGCTTTTTCTCATGAGCTTCCCATCTCAGCTGTTGAAATCCTCCTGGATCCCAACAAATGTTTGGAGTTGTTCATCTGCTCCATCTCCCTGGTGCTGCTGCTGCTTCTGTGCTTCTGCTGCTACTTCTTTTCTTCTGCTCAGCTTCTCCCTGCTGAAAATTTCTGCTGACTCTACCATCAACCTTCTGATCTTCTCGATCACTTCATCTAGCTGCTCCAATGGTTGGCTCTGTTTTTGCAGTCTCCCCAGCTGCAAAAATTTTCTGCAATTGGGTAGATCACTGTGATCTCCCATGCCTTCTTCATCTGCTTCCAACTTCACCTATTGGATGTGCATGCCCTACACTATCACCCTTCTCTCCAGGCCTTCAATCTGTTCATACAGATCAGCCAAACTAATGTTGTCTACTTATTCCTCTTCCTCCACTTCTACAAGCTCCATTGTTGCAGTCTTTTCAGTTTCTTGGCTGAAAATATTGAGCCACTCCTCAGAATTCTCATCTTCTTCTTCTACTTGGGTAGTCTCAAATATCTACTCCAATTCTTCTTTGACAGTCTCAGCTGGCTTTCCTTCTTCTGTTGTTGCTGCCTCAACATCCGCAATGCAAGTTTATGCCTCTTCTTGGGCAAATGGTAGGAATATTGAAATTCCCCCAATCATTAGAAGGATCCTTAGATCTTCCTCTTCTGTTAGTTCCATCTACTGATCCAAACTCACCTCTGAGTTTCTGAGACCCTCAGATAGTCTCATCTGCTCATCCCTGCCCACCTGGCAATATGGGATTTCCCTGCTACTTCCCTGGCAGACTATGAGATCAACTAATCCCATCTTCATTAGCACCTCTTACTGACTTGAACTCACCTCCGAGTCCATGAGACTTTCAGACAGTCCCATCTCTGCTCCCATGCCCACCTGGCAAATTGGAAACTTTCTGCTACCCTCCTAGCAGTCTACGAGATCCTGCAGTGATCTTGATCCATTTCCCTCCTGGAAATGCAAAATTACCTGGCTGTCCTCATGACAGTCTATGATATCCCATAGAAATCTCAACTCTTTTCCCTCCTGGTAATTGGGAATTTTTGGGCTGCCCTCCTGGCATTCCTTGATATCTTCAGCTGATCCCATTTCATCCCCATCATCACTGAGATTTCTCCCATTCTCTAATTCACATATCTAGACCCTTTCTTCTGGTCTGTTGAGGTTTTCAGCATGCCTCAACCACCTTCTCAATAGTCTACACTGTCTCCTAGCCATCAACTTCTTGACTAGCCATTTTTCTTTCGTCTTCCTCATGGGCCATTCATATACCCATATCGACCTTGTATTTTGTTGCATCCGAAATGCAAGCTTTTCCACTTCTGCCCTTATATCAGCGAGCTCTTCATCTATTTCAGATCTTCTCATTAGCTCTGGGTTTTTCCTTCCAGCATATCTATGGCCTTCAGTAGCCATCTCGTTGTCTCTGTTTGCTCTCCTAGAAAACCTGTTGCTCACCTGCAAGCAATCACCACAGAGTCTCCAACACTCTGTCTTCCTTTGCCTTCTCCCTCTACTTGAAATATATAAACAAAGTTCAGGCTCTGATACCAAACTGACGCAGACCTATCGGCCTTCGGGTCGAGATCCACTCATAGGATCATTCTTCACCTTCTTTCGAGCTGAATTGGCTCTTTCGATTCCTTGCTAGAATCTCAATTCAATCAATCCACAGGTCCTTTCGGAAGCTCCCCTGTGCAAACAACACTAGGCGCGAGCTCTTCTTTTCCGTGTGACCACAACGCTATGACCAAGGCCCAATTCCAAAGGCACTTGTCGCAACTCGCGACTTGCGAGTTTGTAAGTCGAGGCTTCCGACTCTTCTTTTCCAATCTCGCGATACCCGAGATCATGAAAGGGGGTATAGCTCCCCTCTGTCAGTGCACTCCATGCATGACCATCGGCTAGGCTTAACGCTAGCTCCTCTCACTACTCACACCTTCGCAAGTCAAAGGGTTAAATATCCATGCCATTCCTCTGTGAACCTATGAGACTTAAAAGTCAGTGAAGGTTGACCTTCCTTCTGTATGTCTCACAACTCACCACTTCGTGAGTTGAAGCATCCAAACTTGACACCTTCCCTTCACGAATTCCCGAGAAGCGATATTATACTCGTGACTTCGCCAATTTCAATGTCGAGCTCTCATGCTCTTATATCGGGAATCCCCAAGATGCAAGAAGTCAACGGAGTATTGACTCTTTCCTCCAGGCGATGCGTTTTCACCTTCCAATCACGTGAGCCCCACCTTGTGGTTCTTCCACGTGTCCACACTCATGCCTCGACTCTCGACACTTTGCAACTTTTTATGTCGATATGAGGTCTTCTCAACCTCTAAACCTCTGAATACGCGAAACGCGCAATGAGGCTCCGATCCAACGGTCCTCCCTTGACATGGATAAAATGGATGTCTCTGCTCCTCATGACTTCACGACTTCGTGAATTGAAGCACCCAACTCTTGGGCCCTCACCCTGCGAAATTCTGAGTTCACGAGACCCGAATCCTGGATCTCTTTGGCACTTCACTGACTCCGCGATTGCTGTTACCTGTCCTCCTCAGATGGATGGCTGCAATTTTCTCGTGAATTTTCCACTCATGACTTGGAGCACCCAAATCCTGGGCTCTCACCTTTCGAACTTCCAAGTTTGCGAGATCCCTAGATCTCTGCCACCTGTCCTCCTCAGATGGATGGTCCTGATTATCTCATGACTTCTCCACTCGTGAAGTCAAGGAATTCCTTCTCTAAACCTTGATGTCCAAATCTGCGATATGGGCGATCTCGCGACACGTGTCCACTCCCATATGAACGGTTCAAATCTAATCTTGCCTCTTCACGATTTCTGATGTCGAGTGCCATACTTTCATCCTCTGGACTCCCGAACTCCCGAACGCCGATATCCCGATCTCCAACCTTTTTGGGACTTCACTTCTATTGCTCTATGTGTGAGGGTTTAAACCTCATGCAGCTCTTAACAAATCCAATGGTTGTCAGGTTCTTTGTTCAAGATCTGGTGGTCTAGATCATTTCTACTGTGCGCTCTTCCTGTACTGCGTCCTAGACGCGAAATCCTTTAACAGTCTAGATCTTCTCGGCTGATCCGATGGAAGCTATTGCTCCTGCTGAGCCTTGGTTCTTTTATTCCGGATTTGGAAGAATTCTGAATGCTCAAAGGCCTCGACCTTTGTTCATCTTCCTCTTTGAACTCTATAGCATTGAGTCTCGCCTGTGTGTACAAGAACGTTGTTCCTCCTGAGCTTTTCTCCCGAATCCTTGAAGGATTCTGCGACTTCTGCACTCCTTGCAGATTCTTCATGCACACGAAAGTGCTACCCCTTCTGAGCTTTTCAAATACTCAGACCCCTAAGGGATTTTATCATTCTTCCTTCTCCTGCAGACAGAGAATTTATATGCCCTCCTAGTTATCCCCTGCTCAAGCAACCTCTTGCTGAGTGTTTCAGGGTGTTCAACAACCCTGCAAAGATCCCTCAGTGGATTCTTCCTTCAACTACAAAACTCAAGGAGTTCTCTTCCTGTGCCTGTCTACACATCTACTCAATGCCCACCTGGTAGAGTATATTCTTACAAAACATCCAACAGTTATGTCCTCTCATGTAAACCCTATGCACCTGCTCAATGCCCTCCTAGAAGAGCTCTTAGAATCCTTAGTGATTCTGACTTCAGTTGAACTCACAACAGAGTTCTTCCTCTTTTCACTCCTTTCATTGGCTCAATGGCCACCTGGCAGAGTTTTACATAACTCCTCAGATATTCTGTCTGCAACTGTGTTCCTCCTACACAGCCTTGCCTCCTGAGGTATTCAACAACCTCAAAGGTCTTCCTTGAATTTTTGATTTCATCTTCTGTGCCCTCCTTGCACGTCTTTGTCTGACTTCGTAGAGTTCGGAAGTGCATCTATGCATTGGTATCCATAGGTCGTAGTACTTTGTCACGCCCTCCTGGCATGAAACCACAAAGAACCTCTCAAGCCTGAAAATAAAAAAAATCCCTGCAAATGTCTAGCATACATCTACAACATAAAGAACACAATGAAAGCATCCACTTAACACATAAATACATGCAGGAAAAACTGCTTTTGGTTTGTATTAATAAAAATGCCTCTTTACAAAGGTGTTCTGATCACGGACTCTAACAAGGTCTCGGCTCTTCTCTTGTTCTCCTTCCTAAAAACTATTACCAAAATGAGATCGAAATTGATCTTTTACATGAGGGGGCTCTTCGAGCTCTTCCCTCCAATCTCACCTACCCTATTCAATTACATTGAATGGGTTGTCTAGTCCAAAATCGGATCTATATCTCAGGCATGCAAACATTAAAGGCATACCTACTCTAATGCCTGCACAAAGCACGGTTTCATGGCTCAACAACCTAAAACATTAAATTACATTCAAATTCAAAATTGAAGACGAGAGTTGTGCCTCTCTTTAGCCTTGAATGCATGCACTAATGTGGTTGGCTGGCTGGTTGGATGATGTGGAGAGATGCTCCTTCATCAGTGCATGAGGGAAAGAATGGTATGAAATGAAGAAGTGAAGGAGTAGATGAGCCAACGACCAATGACCAACCCCACAATCACACCAGGGATGGGTTTAAGTATTTTGTGGGGAATCAAGAACCTCCTGGTCTTCCCCAAGAAGCTCATGTAATCGATCCCCTCCCTTAAGAAAAAAGGGTAATTAAAATAGAATAAACACTTAGCCCCTCAAGCCCCCTCTCTTGTGGAATCATAGCCCCCTATAACTCTAGTCCTTGTCTGCCTAGCATCCAACAATGTATTTATTATTAATAATGATAAAAACATTACATGTCTTGGGCACACTGGCCTTTTAATAATTATTTGGGCACCCTGGCCTCTCATCATTGTAACAATACATTATTTAAAATGGGGGTTCAAAACCTGGGGTTTTATATTGTTGCTTGTCCTCCTTCTTGCATGGAGGTGATTGTCTCTTTCCTGCTCTAACTTCTCCTCTACTTTTGTGTTACATATTTCTAACTTAGTTTTCAAAACTTTAACAGATGATGGATCATTCAGTATCTTAACACATGATTGTAGAAAATTATTTATGGTACTTACTTGCACTATAGGTGGTACTTCGTTGGTGTGGTTGTTGTAGGAAAATATCCCTACGGATAGGTAGATCACCTCTAGATCTTGACCTTAACCCTAGACAGAAAAATGCTTAACATGGACACTGACTTCCTTTCAAATCTATCTAAACTAATACATGAGAAGGAAGGATAACAAAAGTACCTCTTTATCGACGTTTGTCCCTACACGCTCCGAGTTGCGCTCCAATCCTTTGCTCCTCGCTGAGTCCTGCAGGCAAACAAGATACGACTACTTCCTAATCTATTGATATTAGCTTGAAAACAGATCTATCAATTAATGATAAGTTCATGTAACATCAGACACAAACTAGAAAGAAACAGGCCAAGCGTGTCATATTAATGAGAATAACGACAGCAGTACTTACAATCGTAGATGCGAATGCGACAGCTTCGTCAAGTCCCCTTCGTCTAACCCTTTCTCAAAATATCCAAAAACTGGCTGACAACAGTTTCACTGATCACTCCTCCTTTGGCTGACTGTGTGTTTCCTATGAGATCATAGGTTTCATGCTAGCAATTCTTCCCCCTTTACACCATCATAGAGCCTGTTTATATAGGTTAAGAGGAGCTTAACCTCTTGAGTTATCTTTATAACAAGTTGGGAACCTTCTCCTTAGATCAGGGATCTCTTGATGAAACCAAGAATTCGAGCACAACTGCCTCTTAATCTCGAAAGATCCTCCCCTTATTTTCCTCAACGGGCCAACAACTGACCCAGATTAGGGAGCGTTCCCTCAGAAGGGGCATCAGAGCGTTGTAATGCTCCTTGGTAAGACTTGGGGAAGAGCCAATTCTCTCAAGATGAGCAACGCTCCTCCAAAAGTAGTTGGGGAGCGTTATAACGCTCCCTGAAGCATTATAGGGGAGTGCCAACGCTTTTGGAGCTGAAGTAGGGGAGCGCTCCCCCTCAAAACCTTTGTTTCAGGGTTCCTTTCAGGTTTCAAGAGTTACCTGACTCCAGTGAACCAGTTCTCCTTCTTCAAATCAATCATGTGAGATGTTATAAGTGCCTCCTTAGTGTTTTTATCATGGCATTATGTCTGATCATCGTTTGCGACACTAGTGACCAACTTGCGACACTTGCGAAAGTTGTAGGGAATATGCGACACTTACGACGATTGAGAGGAATATGCGACACTTATCGAGTTGAGCAATTTTGACGTGTAACAGAATGCCCCCCAAAGTATGAAGTCAGAATATGCGAACTGATGACTGAAATACTTTATAGACTTTCAAGCAAGGGTATAGAATCGGAGAACCTGACGGAAGCTGCACACAAACATCCAACAAATATCATGACATATTTCAAGACCCAAGGCAGGCATACCTATGCTTGGGTGATTGAGACTTGTAAGGTATGGCTGCCATAATATACACTGCAGATCCATAATTGTATTGATAAAAGAGTATATCCACTGAAGATACAATGTGGATCTATACTGTGATGACTCGGACTGATCGTAGCCACGAAGAATACACAGTGGATCTACGAGATGACAATACATAGCCATGACCAATACAAAGTGGATCTATGTAACAATGTATGTGTTCTTTGTCCAAAAAACTCCTTCACAACCTGGGCGAAACATATATCAAAGTGAATTAATCAACCCAGGGTCTTCTTACCAATCCCAGTGCGATACGATTCTAACCATGTGAATAGATGTCTTGGTGTCAAACATGGCAGAAACCACTTGATTACCGGTCAATGAGGTAAACCGTTAACAAGTGCGAGGGAGATCACCATTAATGTCAATGATTACCAAGGTACCTTAGTACATTCCATTGAATGTGAATAGATGAGATGAGGTCGAACATTCATGGAATCATTTGATCAGAGGTCAATGGTGTGAACCCACTGTCGAACATGAGAAGGCCTACCATTGAGGCATGCAGGTCCCAAAGTACTAATTAGTTTCTAAGTCTAATTCCCGGATAATGTGTTGAAGTTGACAGGAATAGACTCATCGAGGGAGGGCCTTGATGTATCCCCCATCAACGACACGAAGCACATATAAAGATGTAATTGGTAGATTGAAATAACATGGACTGACATGGGTTTTGAGACAAGATAATTGGGATGGTTGACTCTCGAGGCGAATACTTCCCTTGAATAATGAGGCACAATAGAGAAACATGACATGGACCAAAACTATGCAATGGATGCGATGACTTGCGTCATCTGACCCATAGGAGTGAAAGGAACTCAAACGATTGGCTCAGTGCAGAGGTTCAGTGGATTATGATGTATGTAAATGACAAAGTGTCGTGTTCAAGGGCGACTCTAAGAAGTGCTGTATGATGTTCTCAAGAGACTGCTTGGCTTGCTCCTTTCAATTTTTCCCCCATCCAGATAGATGAGTACCGCTTTTTTATTTAACGAGCTCGAGGAGGATAACACATGCTCGATATAACTCACCTTCGGTAAGTCCCTCTTTCTTTGTTTAACGAACCGGAAGAAGTAAGGGATCGGTCCCGTATGGGCCTGTCGATGTGTTCTTTAACGAGTCCAAAGATAGAAAAATCGAAGGTTTTTCGAGATTATAGAGTTTGGAAAAACACTTAAAAGAGAACTCTCTCAGTTCCTTTTTCGTACAGTAGTCCAACGAGACCAGAAAAGGGTTAAACTATCGCTCGAAAGACGCTCTTTATGACCTTTTAACGAGTGTGAAAGAAAGAAAGATCGCTCGACAATCTTTTCATATTTAGAGAGTCTGAAAAGGGTTTAAAGGAGACTCTAGGGGGGTTCCTTTTTCGTGTGTTCGTATCCAGACGGGTCCGAAAAAGAGATAAAATTTTACCCGGTTACATTCTCATATTGTTGAGCTCGAGAACGAACTAAGACTATGCTCATAAATGCGACAAGGTGAATGATTCATTAGAACTGCCAAGAAACCTGCAATGCCAGGAACTACAAACCAGAGTTTAGTGAAGCCATTTCATCATTAGAGAAACCCACAAAAGACCGTACCTTATAAAAAACGAAATTCTATAAATAACAATTGATTTGGAAACTCATTTACCATTTCATTTGCAAGGATTTTTGGAGTGTTGGAGAATCTCAATTTGAAGCAAATCTTGTTTTTCTCGGTGCCGGAGCTACGATCGATCATTTCGCTCGTCGTTCGAACCAGGTAGGTGCCCATCCCTTTCTCTTTCAATTACAGGGTTCCGAATCGAATTTCATGGCATTATTTATTTCAAACACAAATCCCTAGGTCGCCCCTCTTTGAACCAAATCGGCCTCTTTTTAAACATTGATAAAATAGGGGGATTCTTTTGCAAAAATGTGTTAGAGAAGGGTTGTTAGGATGTCTACACCCTTGCAATTAATTAGGCAGGTCATTCTTAGAAAAAGAGATCATAAAAATTCCCCTCAAATGCCCACGCCCCCCCCCAAGGTCATTTTTCATTTTTAACACGTTTTAATTATTATTTGACAAATATTAAAGGGCGTGGTGGTCAAAAAGAGTGATTGGTTGCTTTTAGCTGACATGGGTACTTTGATTCATGTTTTTAAAATGCTTTTGAAAATCGCCGAAATTACAAAAACGTGAGGAATAATGAAATTCTTGATTTTTTGTTTTGTAGGTGTCTTCGGCAATCATGATTGAATGGAAAGAGAGGGAACATGAGATGGATTATTTAGCCGCTCTACAGATTCCTCGTACGCGGGCTGCTTTGGGGGCCTGTGGCTTGCTCAAGTTTTTGAAATTGCAAAAAATGAAGAGAGAGATTCTACTACTTGAGCACATGATTGGCCTTTGGGACGTCACGGAACATGGATTCTGTATTGGCACACAACTCCTAACCATCGAGTTGGAAGATGTGTACTTTTTGACTGGCCTCTCGAAAATAGGGGTCCCCATATCCTTTACTAGGCAGAGGGCATTACCTGAGCAGGTGGATGTGTATCTAGCACGCCACTGCGTTCCGGGAGAAAAGTTGGTAGGGGGCAGGATCCCTATCAAGGATATACGAGATCTACCTCTTCGATCTATATTATTTTCTATCACAAGCGTGACTGGTAGAACTAGTGCTCATTTGTCATCGAGATCGTAGGTGGCCTATGGTGTTCAGTGTTTGGAACCAACACTGTTCAACTGGAGTGCAGTGTTCCTTCGGAATGTGAAGGAACAGATCTCACGGTGTAGGACTTGTCAGAAGAAGTTCGGGTATGGCTCGTTTTTGGTCTCGTTTTTTTTAGAGCGCATCCCTCAGATGCAGCCTCAGATAGCACTGGCAGTACGACCAGTGGACGAGCCTCGGATGGAGAGGTGGACTAGTCTGTCTCCAAGGTTAGTTTCGGAGTCAGAGTTCCACTTTACTGGTGATTTCTTTGCCTGGTTGAGACGACAGTACCTCTGGATAGAGGACTTCCCCTATGCCGATGTAGACTTCCGTGGGAGTATGGACTTGATTTTTCCCGTGGGGGAAGACTGGGATGAGTCAGGTAAGAGATTAAGCCATACCTTGTCTAATTTTGTTTTTTAATTTTTTTATGTATATGTATTTTTTTGGGTATGTAACAGAGTCTCATCAGATGTTTTGTTTCCAACATGCAGACAAGGGAGCAGTGTGCCCTGTTGATATACCAGTACCAGGGCATCGTGGAGGCGCCCCAGTTGCAGCAGATCCGGTGGTGCCAATGATGGGTCTCCAGGAGGTCGAAAGAAACCTCCAAGGCCTTACGATGGGCATCTCTCCTCTGCGGAGGGGGGATGTGCCTTTACATCTGCAACGACACACTGTAGGAGTACCGAAGAATGTTAATTCTCTGTTGATGCGCGTAGTGCGCACAGTAGTGTGTTACTCATAGCATAACATAGTGCGGGGAGATTAGAATCTCTCCGGTGATCATATTTTTGTATGCCTTGTCAGGCGATGTTGTATGGGTGGAAAGGCCCAATATTTTTCTCTTTTACACACTTTTTGATGTAAAGAAAACATTTCAGTCACACAATATATATATATACAGTTTCAATTTTTTATGATGTCGATGATTTGTACATGATGATGTTTGTCATGTGTTTTAATTTACATGTAATGTATAGTTTTTTCTTTCCTTGAATCTTATATGTGGGCTAAATACTGATCCATGATATAATTAGCTAATGAATCTGAAACACTATTAACTTCTCTCGGAATGTGTCTATCTTCAATGTAATCGAACATTCATTCAAGATGGCGAACTTGCAAGTGTAGACATAGCAGGATAGGACTAAAGATAGCGTAGATGCGATTGAGTTGATAAACCACGAGTTGGGATTGTAAGTAAACAATGATACGAGAGATACCTAGGGAGGAGGCTTGGGTTAACAGTCCAATGACAGCGTGGTATTCTGCCATATTGTTGGTTGCTGGTCCTAAACAGATGCCTCCTGAACTCACCACCTCATCGAACTGATAAATAACCCTTGTTGCCGAAGCAATGTTCCAGGTATGTCGGCTGGCACCATACGCGAACCCAAAAAAGATAGGAAAGGTAGACATCATATGCGCATGAAAACATAGGCACATTCATGAGTGGCAATGGTAAAGACTCGAGCACGCGAAAGAAAAAGACACACCAAACTAAAATACAATAATGTACAAAGTGCAGATGCTAGGTGATCTAGGCATAGTACTTTTTAAGGTAAAGACCATTTCGGGGCTCTCCCAAGGAAATTCCATCATGATCTACTAGTTCATAAGAACCTCTGTGTAGAACACGTTTCACGATGTAAGGACTGTGCCACATAGGTTCTAACTTTCATGTTCCCAATTTATCATGTGCTTGGTCATAAACGAGGACTAAGTCTCCTTCTGCAAAGGTTCTAGGTTGGATGGATTTGTCATATTGACTCTTAATTCATTTCTGATGTGCCTCATTAACGAGAGCAGCATCACGGCATGTTTCGTCCAGCTTGGATAGATACAAGAATCGTTCTTCTTCTGCAGAAGTATGGGGCAAGAGTTCTACTCTCAATTTGAGTGATGGAATTTCACACTCGATTGGTAGGACAACTTCAATGCCATAGACCAACTGGAAAGGTGTGAATCCGGTTGAGGTTTTCACCGAAGTGCGATAGGCCCAGAGAGCGAAAAACAATTGTAAATTCCACGATGTCTTGTTTTCCCCTACCATGCATTGGATCATGGTTTTTAGGACTTTGTTGATCGCCTCAACTTGTCCATTTTCTTGAGGGTAGTAAGGGGATGAGTTTTCATGGCGAAAACCCAATTTGACGTGTAACTCGCTCATCATCTGGTTTTTGAAGTGTGCACCGTGGTCGGTGACAATGGCATGTGGTACACCAAAACGAGTAATGATGTGGTTAAAGAGAAATAGAGCTGCAGTACGACCATCGTTCAGGAAGGTAGACATAGCCTTAGCCCATTTTGTAAAGTAGTCGACGGCGACGATGATGTAACCATGCCCCCCGGCTGAGGTAGGCTTACACTGCATGAAATCGATACCCCATTTAGAAAAGGGGCTGATGGCAATAATGGGATGCAGCGCAGTAGGGTGGGTGCGTGCCTTCTTGTTGAAGATTTGGCAGGGTGGGCATTTTTTGACGACCTCGATGCAATATTTTAAAATCGAGGACCAAAAGTAGTGGACACGTAGGATTTTTTGAGCTATGGCCATCCCGGAAAGGTGACCGCCATAGGCGGCAAGGTGAAAATCGTTCAAGACGCGTTCAACCTCTTCGTGAATCAGACATCGCCGAAGGATGGTGTCAATGCCACGATGATACAAAGTGTCGCCGAGGATGAGATAACAGCGAGAGTGGTGACGGATGCGTCGACGCTCTTCGCGAGAGATGTTGGGCTGAAAACGTTGAGTTTGAAGGTAGAGGAGAATGTCTCCGTACCAAGGGTCAGAAGTGTTAATGAGGAAGAGAGATTCATCGGGGAGAGAATCTCTGGGTTCAATGCTTTCGTCGGCACAAGGGAGAGCATAGATGAGCTCGGAAAACACCTGGGATTTTTTGGCTTTGGCCTTTGTAAACTCGAGATCGAATTCTTGAAGAATAACGATCCATTTCGAATATTTTCTCCCAAGTACTTGACGCATTAAGACGTGGTACATGGGGTTGGAGTCTGCGATTACCATGGTGGTGCGTGAAAAAATGTAGTGGCGGAATCTTTGGACAGCAATGACGGCTACCGTAGCCAGTTTCTCAACATGAGAATATCTAAGTTCGGGTCCGGATAGACTCTTGCTCAGATAATAATTCACGTGTTCTTCACCGTTAGAGTCCTCTTGAACTAGCACCATCGCAATGGTGGAAGTATAAGCGGCCAAGTAAAGGATATAATCCTTTGTATATTTGGGAGGATGTAACAAAGGAGCGTGGGTCAAAGCGTGCTTGAGAGCGTCGAATGACCATTGGGCAGTGTCATCCCAGATGAAAGGGACGTTCTTTTGCAGTAGCCGCATAAATCCTTTAGTGATCTCGGCATAATTGCAGATGAAACGACAAAGAAAGTTTGCTTTGCCTTGCAAACTTTGGATTTGGGCTAAGTTAGTAGGTGGGGGTAAGGCTAGAATGGCCTTGATCTTTAAGGGATCCACCCTGATCCCATCTTTGGAGATGATGAAACCGAGGAGTCAGCCGGATTCGACAGCGAAAATGCATTTATGTGGGTTCAGTCAAATATGATAGAAGCGACATCGAAGAAAAATTGCCCGCAAGTGACCAATGTGATCATGTCGGTTGGATGAATGGGCGGGTAAATCATCGAGGTAAGGTTCCGCGATATGTTTGATGTCATGGAAAGCGTACGACATGGCTCATTGGAAAGTAGAACCAACATTTTTAAGGCCAAAAGGTAGCTTTCGGTAGGCGAAAGTTCCCCAAGGGCAGATGGAGGTTGTCTTATGTTGATCAGTAGGTAAGATTTCAATCTAGTTGTATCCAGAAAAGCCATCCATGAAAGAGAAGATTATGCTTCCTGCGCAATTATCAATGATCTGATCGATAAAAGGCGTAGAGTAGTTGTCCTTGGGACAAGCTTTGTTGAGATCTCAATAATCTACACAAACACGGATGGTCCCTTGTTTCTTGGCGACCGAAACGAGGTTGGAGACCCATTCCGTCAAAGGGACAGGGTAGATGAAGCCATATTTTAGAAGTTTTTCAACTTCTGCCTTTATAGCTGCCATTTTCTTGGGGTGAACCGGGCAGAGTTTTTGTCGAACCGGTTTTGCGTAAGGGTAAGTCTTGATTTCGTGTATGACGATTGAAGGGTCAATCCCTGGCATTTACTCGTAGCTCCATGCGAAGACATCACAAAATTCCTTGAACAAAGCGGTGTAAGAAACCACTTCGTCAGGCGTGCAATTAGCACCAAGATTAATGTTTTCCACGACACCTTCTTTGACTGAAATGTCAATTGTGATTGTAGTAGAGATGTTACCCATGTTCCCCTTAGAGAAAGTATTTTGTGTGAGGATAGGGGATTGTGGAGCATCGGTAACCTCAGGGGGGAAGACAGAACGTATGTCTTGAACTTCTTCCAAAGGTGGAAGAAAAGAGGATCGATGGTGGTTATCATCCCAGGGCAATTCGTCAATGCTAAGCATTTCCATGATAGATTCGTCGGAAGGAAAAATGTGGGAAATGTAATCAACGGGAGATGATAGGGAATCCAACCACGAGGGCACCAAATAGGTATCGGGTGCCAATGAATGTGAATTTTTGGGAGAGGGAGAGGTAGATTGGATAGCTACGTATGCGGCCTCAGCTGGGCTGAGTGGCATGGTGTCACTGAGCACATCGAATTCCAAAGGACTAGGTACAATCCAAGGATCTGATGATTCCATGGATTGATAAGGCATAGTCGAGATCATGTTGACGGCAGCAATGTGGTGTGCAATAGGTGGAAGTGGTGTAGGGAAAGTACCCATAAGGCTAGAATCTTTCAATAAGCCAACACCAACGCTTTCATACGTAACTGGGTGGTCTCCCAAAAAAGGAATGTTGTTGGTGGCAGGGATGCGAGTGTCGGGTGTACAGAAGTCAAGTTGATCGATGGTGACAATTTTGCCTTGATGGGGGAATTGTACACATCGAAACACCGATGAGGCGACGACAGTCATAGCATAGAACCAACTTCTTCCGAGTAATAGGTTGTAATCGAGGGGAGCATCGACCACCTCGACATCAACGGTAACAGTTTTACCGCCCAATTGAACGGCGAGGGATTGTAGTAATCCGTGAGGATGGAAACCTCATCCATCGAAGGCACATAACATCATAGGGGATTTGTTAAGGGCAGGTGATTTCAAACCTTTCCAACATGATAGAGACATGACACAGGTGGAGGCTCCCTCATCCAGGATGGTTTGATGAATTTGTTGATTGTGAACAACAACATCGATTTGGAAAGCTAGCTGGTGGGAGAGTCATGGTTGATGATCGTCCAGATTAAATGTGATGTAGTTTGATGACTCGGGAACGAAAGCGCCAATGGAAGCTAAGAGCGTCCTACGTTGGTTGGGACAGTGTTGTAGAACTTCCAATGCGGACATGGCACACTGGGCTTGGGCCAAATCTTCTACAATATTGTAATTTTGGGCAGCCCATGAATTAGAATTGAAAGTGGATTTCCGAATGGTGCTCTTAGGAGGGCGTAAGATGGAGTCAAAAGAAGGTTTCTCAATCTGAAGTGGCCCGGATGGAGGGCTAACAGACGGAGGATTAACAGAGGATGGTAAAGGATCTGGCGAAGAACCGTTAGCAGTCTTCGGCTTATCAAGTTTAACTGGCGTGTCGTATGTCGCAGAACGAGTGGTTAGATTAAACTCGTTAAACATGTAAATGTGTGCGCTTATCAAGGCATCATCATGGGGTTGCTTGGAACTGCCCCCCGGCGTGGGGGTTTGTGCAACCAAATATTGTTGTTGCGGAAAAGGTTGAGTAAGCACAACGGGTTGCGAATTTCCCTTGAAAATTTTGGCCACTTCATCGCAATGTGGGAAGTCTCGATTGTAGTGATCGTCACCGCAAATGAGACATGGGAATTTTGGTGTTCATTGTGGTTGTTTTCCGGCAGCAGGGGTTTGCGGTTGGGTTTTGGGTTGTTCGTTGTTATTATTCTTCTTTGTTTTGTTTCTCGCTTTCTTCTTGCCCCCAGGTTGTTGTGAAGGGGTTGATTGGACCACATTCACATCAGAGACTTGAGTTTGAGGGGGGGTAGAAGAGGGTGAAGTTGAATTGGGAGCAGCCGTCGAAGCAGGCCGCTGAATCGTTCCAGTGGACTGGGTGGTAGATTGAGTTTTAACGGAGCCAATAACTCCATCCGCATGCGAAGAAGTCGATGGTTTGGATGGATCGTTAGTGGCATGGGTAGCATTCGGTATCAACTCATACAGAGTACCGGATTGTGAATAGACTAAGTCTAAGTACTGAGCTCGGGTGATGGCTTCTTCCTCGGTGACCACACCGCCCATGGATACATCACGAGTGATCTGGGGTAATAAGGATTTCGTGAACCATTCTGCTAATAATTGGTCGGGGATGACCGCTTTGATTAGCCTTCGTCGTCGTCTCCATTTATGGATATGATCGGAGATGTGTATGGAAGTTGTCTGATGAAGGGAGGTTAATAGTTCAGTACCCGTCTCGTATCGGATGGGCAGTTGGAAGTGTGTGAGGAACGATATGGCAAGGGAGTTGAAATCGTGAAAAGATGCGCGTGGTAATTCAATATACCATTTTGCTGCGGAACCCGTAAGTGTCCGTTGGAAAAGACGCAAACGAATAGAATCGTCCATGAGGGAGTTGGATGAACACCACAAATGGAAATTCATCACGTGGTTGTTCGGGTCTTCTCCGAAATTTTCGTCGAATTTTGGGATATCAGAAGGAAGTTTTGCTGGAATAGCTGGCCAAACTGGAGAATGATAAATGGGATCATTCGTTAATCGAGACAAGTCTGGAAGATCCAGGGTAGCTAGAAAAGGTAGTTGTCGGTTAACCTGTGGGTAATGTTGGTGTGGCAGAGGTACACTAGTGGGGCCCATTACCGGGTTATGTGGATAATTATAACTAGTGGGCCCTCTCATATGAGGTTGGTTTTGACCAAGGTACGCAGGGTTTGAGGTGTTTTGAGAAGCCTGTGTGAGCGGAGGATAACTGGATGGGTTTTGAGGTTTATGGGTTGGGTTGGGCATTTGTCCATAAGGAGGTTCTTGCAGAGTCTGAGTATTTTGTCCCGCCGGGAAATGTGGGTTTCCTGAAGAGGGAATGATCCATGGATTGGGTGCGGCAGGCACATTTTGTCCCGTGGAGGCATGCGGATTTCCTTGAAAAGGGACGCTCCACAGATTGGGTGAGGCGGACACATTTTGTCCTTGTGGTTGATGGTGGACTCCGACTTGAGGTTTCCCCCCAGCATGAGGGTGTCCCCCGAATGGCATTTTTTCCTCCGGTGGGACGATGCCCCCCAGCTTGTGGTAGAGTTCCCGAGATTTGAGAGCTAGACGTAAAAAATTGACCAGTACCGCCGAGCAGATTAGGACCACCAAGACCGGTCCCTCCAGGTTGTTGGATAGGAATGGAACTTCCCGGTAAAACTTGGGTAGTGGCCGCATTGGCAGTGAAAGAATTTAGTGCCCTGTACCCAAAAGGGAGTGTAGGTCTCGGCGTTATAGGTGTGCCTATCGCGGCTTGAGTGACCACCAGATTGCCTGCGGGAATAGTCGAGATGTGAGGGACTATCGTAGATTCGGCTGTCTGGAGGGGAATATTAGACCTTGGGCCAACGAACGGTATGTTCGGACCAACGGGTGGTGTGGCTGTAAAAGTGGTGGCATCGGTAATGTGATTTGGAGGTACGGTGTAGGAGAAATATGCGTCGGCACCTTCCCCTGTTCCATAGAGATCTCGCACCAAGCGTGGTGGACTCCGAACAATGTACGCGGTCCAAAAAGGGTCATTTGCTAAAGGGTTTTGAGGAGACCCAGCCGGAATGTCCGGATTAATGAAAACAAATTCTCCGACAGAATTTAAGTGGAGGATCTGTCGTTCGTATCCTTCCGAAATGCGGTATGCTTCCGGAGATTCCGAGACAATTTGAAAATTCTCCAAAGGGATGGGAACTTCTTCCTGGGAAGTTGTAGTGTTTTGAACCTCGCTCTGTTGAGGAGATTGCTCCGTAGAATGAGGGGGTAAAGGGGTGTCTCCTTCCATATTTTCTGGAGGAAGTCCCTGTAGCCTCTGCGAGCGTCGTGGAGGGTCGATGTTGGCAAAAAAGATTCGACGAAAGAAATCTATGGCCAACTAGCGAAAAGAAACAGCACACGCTAAAAATCTAAGAATCACAACCAAGCAAACATGACCTTCTTTTGATGACCGTACTAGTTGGTGATGAAATCCAACATCGCTTGATCAAGTCTAAAAGGGGTGGGGGTAGGGTGGAATAGTT
>ML776600.1:1685440-1726742 GCA_009831015.1 Picea engelmannii
GAAAAGAAACAGCACACGCTAAAAATCTAAGAATCACAACCAAGCAAACATGACCTTCTTTTGATGACCGTACTAGTTGGTGATGAAATCCAACATCGCTTGATCAAGTCTAAAAGGGGTGGGGGTAGGGTGGAATAGTTACAATGGTGACCTGCTTAACAGACTTACGCCTTGGTGCAAGCTTCCACGCAGTAACTGTGGATTTACCCTCCAAGGAGCCCGAGTGAGTTTGACCAATGTCTGTTCCAGGTACAGTGAGACTTCCCATCACCGTCACCTTGTGTAAGACCCTAAAGATTATGGCCACTAAGGTTACCAATTCGTAGTCATCCCCTGGGCGGGAATAGTCGACAGTCCGATCAGAACGTACAGGTAGGGTATCAAGCCCGAAATCAACTAGAAGGCTTCAACGCAGTAATTGTGGATTTACCTCAAAGTGACCCCCATAATACGATCCAACCACCACAATCAGTTAAACCACAGAGGGTTAGTCCCCGTATCTCACCTGAATGTGACCTCATGCGTAACCCCTGTGTGAGAGGGGGATCCCAGGAAGACTTATACGGTAACTGGATTTGACTCTCCCTAACTCAGGATGCTACTGTTTATTTTGGAAACTTTGGAGAGTTATGCTCACAGCCTAATCCAAAGTGCTACACCTATTCTACTGTTGGTGGAGGATCCTAGCAAAGAAAAAGTTTTAGATGATTTTTTAATTAGCGTTGATTTTTATGGCTGTTCTTTATGCAAAAGGGGTGTATGGAAGTGAAACAAATGGAATTATGACTTAGACCCAAAGAATGCATCGAACATGATAAGTAGTCATTTCCTTTCGATGAATGTCTATCTAAGGGAGAGAAAGAGTTCTTTTCACTAACAAGCACAACTACAGAGTGTCCTCAAACGATTTTTTTTTCTCAATCAAATCCTGATGTAATGCAAAAAAATTTAAAATGCCTTCTAATATGCACAATCAATCATGGAGATTCTTTTTCATTGTTCGTATATGAGTTAAAGATCAATTCAACACAATGCTTGTCTCGCTAATTGTCTTTGTATGAATGAAAAATCAAACTAGCACAAGCTAAAGTCATACAAACAATGCACCCTCTCGTTGCAATCTAAACGAAAAAGCGAAAGAAAAGAAACAATCAAAGAGAAAACAAAATTCACACCCAAAGCAAAAGTTGAAGAATAATGACCTCGACTCAGATCAAGATAAAGAGGTCTGTAGGCCTTTGATGACCTTCACCAAGGTTTTTACTCAGCTGATGAGGAGAGAAGAACAATGCATGGGTTTCAAACTTCACTCAGCAGGAAAAACTCAATAAAAATGGTGAAGAAGGCTGAAAGATCCAATTAACAAGGTGTTTCTCCTTCAAAAAGGATAGATGTCAAGGCTGGAAGAGAAGAAAAATTGACTCACTAGATCACCCAACAAAAGAGACATAGAGGAAAACCATGAAAAGACAGTTCTGGAGGGTTATAGGGCCAAAAAGAGGCTGGCGCTCTGTTGCCAAGGGAAAGGAGCGCTATAGCACTCTGTGCAAAGCCATCAGGAGTGCTGGCGCTCTGTTAACACTAGGACAGGGGCGCCAGGGTCTGAAACTCCAAAAATTGTCAGAAAATTCCAAAAATTCGGATTCAAACTTGACAAGTATGTTGAGTGTGATAAGGTAGGGAGCCAATCAGCTCATGAAACCAATCAAAAGAGTAGTAAACTAGGTCTGAAACAATCAAGGGACAGAACTAGGTCAATGAGGAGAAATCGAAACAATAGGTTTCGATTCGAGGCTATCTCCCCAGTGGAGTCGCTAGTTTTTATTGTAGGAAAATCTCCCTGCGGACAGGTAGATCACCTCTAGATCTTAACCTTAACCCTAGACAGAAAAATTCTTAACGTGGACACTTCCTTTCAAATCTATCTAAACTAATACATGAGAAGGAAGGATAACAAAAGTACCTCTTTATCGACGTTTGTCCCTGCACGCTCCGAGTTGCGCTCCAATCCTTTGCTCCTCACTGAGTCCTGCAGGAAAACAAGATACGACTACTTACTACTCTATTGATATTAGCTTGAAAATAGATCTATCAATTAATGATAAGTTCATGTAACATCAGACACAAACTAGAAAGAAACAGACCAAGCGTGTCATATTAATGAGAATAATGACAACAGTACTTACAATCATAGATGCGAATGTGACAGCTTCGTCAAGTCCCCTTCGTCTAACCCTTGCTCAAAAGATCCACAACCTGGCTGACAGAAGCTTCACTGATCACTCCTCCTTTGGTTGACTGTGTGTTTCCTATGAGATCATAGGTTTCATGCTAGCAATTCTTCCCCCTTTCCACCATCATAGAGCCTGTTTATATAGGTTAAGAGGAGCTTAACCTCTTGAGTTATCTTTAGAACAATTTGGGAACCTTCTCCTTAGATCAGGGATCTCTTGATGAAACCAAGAATTCGAGCACAACTGCCTCTTAATATCGAAAGATCCTCCCCTTATTTTCCTCAACGGGCCAACAACTGACCCAGATTAGGGAGCGCTCCCTCAGAATGGGCATCAGAGTGTTGGAACGCTCCTTGGTAAGCCTTGAGGAAGTGCCAACGCTCTCAATATGAGAATCACTCCTCCAAAAGGGGATGGGGAGCATTATAACGCTCCCTGAAGCATTATAGGGGAGCGCCAACGCTTCTGGAGCTGAAGTAGGGGAGCGCTCCCCCTCAAAACCTTTGTTTCAGGGTTCCTTTCAGGTTTCAAGAGTTACCTGACTCCAGTGAACCAGTTCTCCTTCTTCAAATCAGTCATGTGAGATGTTATAAGTGCCTCCTTAGTGTCGTTATCATGGCATTATGTCTAATCATCGTTTGTGACACTAGTGACCAACTTGCGACACTTGCGAAAGTTGTAGGGAATATGTGACACTTACCACAATTGAGAGGAATATGCGACACTTATCCAGTTGAGCAATTTTGACGTGTAACAGTGGTCCATTGATAAGGGAATCTCATACATTGGTATGTTTTGAGTATGCTTCTCGGTTTATGTAGATGAAACATCTTGCTTGAGGAACGCCTATCTTGCCTCCTTGAATATTTATTTTTCTTTTCCCACATCGAACTATTTATGTGGTTCAATGTTCATCTTCACCCATTGGTGTTGTGTTGGATTTTGTTGTACTGCGTCAGCTCCTATATTATCTCCTCCACATGTAAATTATATGTTGACATTTCTTCCATAATCCCTCGCTTCTGCAGAAATCCAATGAACATTTTGATTGTTCTGATTTCTCTTTTCTTGAATTTTTCCTAATAATGTTGGATAGTCCTCCATATCGTGATCTGCTACGAGACAATACATGCATATCGTAGGTGGAAGTGTACATTCCCTTGCATGATTTCCTAGTTGTTGGAATTTATGACATACTACTAGAATTCTTCCTCTTCCAAATCCTCCTCTACCTCATCCTCCACCTCTGTATCGACCTCGATCTCCTCGCAGTGTAGTGTATTGAGGCACTTGATTATACTGCACGGGGTTATACGGTGGTTGTGTGTTATTATATTGAGGATGCACAATGTTGTATAGAGGGTGTACTTGGTTGAACTAATGTGTATCTTGTCCTATCATAATTTCTTCCTACACCCTATATGTATCTAACATTCTCTCCCTCATCAGATCCATTGTTCTACAGTCTTTGTCAACATGACCCACTAACTTGCAAAAGTTGCAATATGAACTCTTGCATACTTTCTGATACTTATCCATTGTTGAAAAATGATATGGATCATGTCCATGTGTTTAACATATCTCGCACCATGGTCCTCCTGTTGGAAAAGAGTTTGGTAGCCCTGCTGCCATGTACTGTGCGAATGTTTGGCACTCATTCTTGTGGTTTCCTTTCGTCCTACATGTGGTACACCAAACAAATTCTCTTTTCTCTTTTCCCATATTCTGGTTTAGTTGAAATGTGAGGTTCTTCAGATCCTCCTTCAGCTCCTCTATTGTTGGATTTGTCTTCTTGTACCGGTTCTCTTTAAGTTGTACGGATGCATGTAGAGCCTATACCTAAGTTTGAAACTTCTGCTACCTCAAAGGGTATTTCAGGTGTGGTAGTAGTGAATTCACAAAGAGATGTCTATGTTTCATATCCTTCATGACTTACTTCAATTTTCCATTTATTCGTTGAAAGATCAATCTCCCAAACAAACTCTCATTTTTTATGTCTGATTTCAATCATCTCATTCATGTATTGATCCTCTGAACTAGGTTTCTGATATTAATTTATCAGTAGCTTCTTGACATCTACAATCGTCTTTGTTGTTCCTGGTGGACTGTTTATAGCTAAGCTCATGTACCAATACATTGTGAGGTCTCTTAGCATGATAGCTAACTACGCAAGTTTTGTATCCTCATTTGTGTTATGTTTTTCTTCCCAAATCTTCTCACATATAAACAAGTGCTTTTCAGAATCCTTTGATGCCTCTCCCTTGAATTCGGGTAACCTGATGGTGGTATCATGTCCTTCCATATTGAATGGTGATGAACTACAAACTTCGTGCGGTGTAGATACTTGACTACTAATTCATGATTTGGCTCCTCCAGTTTTTTATCCTTGGTTGGGTGCACTTCCTACTATATTTATTCCACTAAAATTCGGTTGTCTAAATGGTGGTGTTCTTTCTGGTGTATTAGTCACACATTGGTTTATGGGTTCCACATTGACAGTGACATGGATATGAGTTTTTCCTTATGTTATTGTCCTTGGACCTCTCGTATTCCTCTCATATGTTGCACGCAGGATTTGGTCAATCTTCTCCACATCCCAGAGATCCTCTACCTCTTGTTCATCACTTGCCAAGCCCTCTCTCTCTACTACGACTCTCTTCTTATTATTCATCTTATATTGGTAAGGTACTCCACTGTGCATTTTTCTAGCTGTTGCCATGATCTTGTTTATATAATATTCCTCCATAATGATTGGGTCCAAGGCCTCCTCCTTTCCTTCATCCATATCTTCCTCCATTTCTACAACTCTTATCAGTGCTTCCCCCCTTCCCCCATGAACACAAGGAAGTTTAGTTGTGTGAATCCATAGTCATTACGACTTTTTTATACATTAAGATATTTATGGAAGTATACAATGATCGAATATACCTTCCTCACGATCCTCTTAGAAACTCTTCCTCTACTATATTGTAAGACTTTGTAGTGTCTACTACAAATTCTATGACAAATCCTGTAGCAATACTGTCTAACCAAAGATATATTGTGTTCGTGAATTTGTTATCAACTTGTTGTAACTATGTGATCTCCACAAGATTCCACTCTAGATGTTTGATCTGATTTGTCGTGTGGTTGTCTTTCAACCTCAATATCCACTCCTACAACACATGGGAGAAATCACTGAAAAATACCCCATGCAAGTCACTAAATACGTACTTGTCCATATATTTGTGTGGTGTTATTTTAGGGTTTATGTTGTCTTTCTGTGAAAAATCCATCTCCTTTTTTTCAACCATCTTTCAATCTCTTCCTTCATTGGATTCCACAGTCTAAAAATTCTTTTTTATAGCTTCATTATCTTCATGATTCCTTCACAGATCCCACTCACTCAATCCCATGCAGTTTCAGCTAAAAAAAAAACCATTTGTTGGCTATTACTCTCTCTCTCTCTCTCTTTATAATTCCTAGTATGACCTAGGTTCAGATTTGAATAGGCTTCCAACAAATCCCTCTAAAACTATTGTCCCTCTTGGTAAAATATAAGGAAACATAACACACAGAGTGTACTGCATAGTCTCACTCGGTATAGTTCTATGGGTGACTGCAATGCTCAAGTTCTTCTAGTATGGGAATGAGTGGGGATCTGGGATTGTATTTTGTGATCTTCATTTATTTCATCTATTGTCCATCTATATTAAACACTATGTCATTCATTATTCAAGCATGTAAATCAACATATCTAACTACCTCATCAATTCAATCATATAATATTTAACCATTGACAGAAAGGACATAAACAATAAACATTTCACATAAGACACGATCTACCGTGTTTCACCCCCTCATGGGCTACATCCACAAAGATATGGCTTCTTAGGCTCTTTTATTATGGTTATGTAACATATAGCGCCAAACGCACTACAAATCCATTTATATGATTATAAAATAGGATCTACAACCTTTGTGAGTTTGAATAGATCACACTAGGCTCCTCATCCTGTGATCTAACCCTCAAGGTCTAGTTATCTCACTCTCCCATAGATCAACAACTTACAAAAAGGTATCAGATCCTACAATTTGTTTTCCTTGCTAAGCAAAATAGTCTTCTCTAACATGATATCCCCCCTCCCTCAACCTTCTAGGTACTTATTTATACTTATTCTTGGCTTCTCATCCATTACAATGTCTTACAAAATCCCTAACTCTAATGTGGTTAGTTTTTCTTGCATGCACGCCTCACATGCTTCTTTTCCTCTTTTCTCGACGTCACTTTTCCTTTATTCCCAACACGCTCCCATGTTTTTCGGTCATGCTATGATTCCTTCAACGATTCTTCGATTTCTCTCAACATTGACTTGCTTCAACAATATCCCCGAGGTGCCAAAAATAAAAAATAAAAAATAAATCCAAAAATCAATTACACAAAAAATATAAAAATAAAAAATAAAAAATAATCCAAATATCAATTACACAAAAATATATATTTGTTATATAGCTCTACCTTTTTCTATAGAAGAATATTTTTTTTCAAATGAAGTATATGTAATGGGGAAAAACTACAACACCACAGATTTCATTTGTGTAGACACTTCCATATGTTTACAAGAACATGTCCCTACTCAAAACCTATTGCAATTGAGCGATATATACAAGTGATAGTCCATGTTTCAACAAACTACAATGTTTTTATAAACAACAAGAATCTGATGTGAAGAAGACTCATGCAACATCATCTACGATCGCCTAAGAAATTTTCATGGGGTTCGTGTGTTTCTATATCAAAAGGATATCAACACCAAATCCATTGAAAGTGCATTCGTTCATGTCCATTTTTAGTAACCAATTGTTCTATCAGGTTAGAAAAATTACCATCCCTAGAATAGAATGGCCTTCATGATCTATTGAGTTATGTTTTGAGTATTCTCATACGAGGAAATGGTGTATTCTATGAGGGATCCTATATTTTAATGTTTTGGATGACATTGACCATATTGAGCAAACAAATAGTCAACTTGCAATGTTTTTGAATCCAAGAGTTTGATTTTGATACCATCTCATGATCAAGCCTCACTTCATCTGTGCTCTTCTCCAAAAACTACGCATTGTAAAGACATTGCATAGAAAGTAAGTGAAGGAGCTTCTTTGTTGGCATACATTTCATTAACTAGAACCATACAAAGGATTTAAAGGTTTGGTTGAGGAGTTTTTGAAAGTATGTGATGGTTTTCCTTCATTCTTAAAGATCTTGATTGTTAGGTAGTGGAAGTAAAACATATAATCTACAAAGCATAAAACCGAGAACAACAAACCAAACAGAGAAACTACAAAGGATAAAACTGAGAACAACAAACCAAATAGAGCAACAATCACACAATTGACATAGTTATTTATGTGGAAACCCAATGCGATAAAAAACCATGGGGAAATGATAGTTGGTATTCTTATTATTCAAGGGATAATTACAATAGCCAACACAATAATACAACCATCCTCTCCTCACAGACACACTGTACTCCACAATATTGTGTCTTTCTCACACACTCTACACACATTACACTCTCACCTCTATGGGTATGCTCCTATATATAACATGTCTCAAACAGTTAGTCTAAATGATTATAATTAGATCCACCAGTTACACAATCCATTCACAAAAGAGTGCATGCATGTGCATTCCTAATATAGTTTCATGCATGTACATGTGAAAACATGTGAAATTCGTTGGAATGCTTCCAACAATATCCACCTTGACAAAAATTTACCTGAGATATCATGCCCTTAATTAATTCATCACCTTTCATGCAATCCAAGAGAATCCAAACACCATCACAACTGCACAACTTCTCTAACAATATCGTTGTGTGAACATGTCTGCACAATTATCTCCAGTATGGACCATTATTCCTCCATCAATAACCCATATTATAAACCAATACACTGGTCCATTTTGATATGTTGTATTGTTAGTCAAACGCAAAACACTTTGACAACCATGGAACACCACATCATGTACCTATCCATACTTACCCAATAGATCCTTGCATTCTTTAAATACATAACTTGAGGTAGATCTGCTCTCGTTTGAATCTCATGAATCATAACCACAGACTAAATCACTACAACCATTGTAGGTGATACTTGTGCTTCTATGTTTGAAGCACCCATATCCATGCTCTTTACCTAGTTTTTCCACGTGTCTACTGACAACACCAACTGCATGTGAAATGCTGACCATTTCCCATCGAAATCATCAAAATTTCTACTAGCATATAATACTAGAGACATATAACCCTTTTCTTCTTCATTAGTTAGGACATAAACCTAAAGAAAAATTACAAGGGAAAGACAAAGGGATTTTACCAGTTTCACATTATTCATACTGAAATTTTTGAGTATATTCACCACATACTTTTGTTGAGATAACCAAGCTTACCGTATTTCCTGTCTCGGTGTATTTCCATGCCCAAGATTTAATTTGCCGCTCCTAGATCCTTCATAACAAACATCCTAACCAATTGAGCCAACATGTTTATCTCAAACATGCTTGTGCTTGCAAAAATCATAACATATAACACCAAGATAATGAATATACCATAAACACAATGGTTATACTCACTTATTGTAAAATTTGGCTCACCGTGAAGGAATCAAACATCTTGTACCATTTTCTTGGGATGCTTCAGGTCATACAATGATTCTTGAGTTTGCAAAAAAATCCTCTATTGTGATTCTAAACTAACCATTCTAGTTGTTCCAAACACATCCCATTATCCAAAAAAATCCATGTAAAACAATTTTACATCTAGTTGTACTAACACACCATGAATAGAAACAAGCTTTTAACAACCGGTGAGAAACTTTCATGGAAATCAATACCTTCCAAATACCCTTCTACTAATAGTCATGATTTGAACCTTTCATCTTTTATTAAAGGATACATCAAACACTGCAACTATGTCCATGATGATTTTGTGGGTAGTAGGATCCCACAGTCTGCATCCCTTAAAATCATCACCATATCAAAGATCTACCTATTTGATATGGCTCCTACTTAGAGTGCCGATAAAAAACATAAGCATCACAACCAAATAATTTCACATTTGAGTAATTACCAGATGAACTGTTCATACCTCTTCCAAAATCTTCCTATCTCTTGCAACTGATGGTGATCGAGTTACTAGATAGCACAATTGCTTATGTCCACAACTATTGTTGCAACTTGGCATTAGTGAACATGCCTTCGATCCCATCTTCCTTGCAATACTTTCCAAGTTCCATGGATATAAACCTACTTTCATCATATATTCTCAAACACTTGATTGACCTGTCAACACATCACCATTTCTACAGACCCACCTTTATAACCTATACACACTGCTCCACCTCAAACTTTGCATTCTAACAACTTTGACCAAATCTGGCCAAACCAACCCAAGTGAACCTTTGTCGCTCACCTCCAGGGACTTCACACTAGAGTCTCAGTGCTCCACCTTAACACGAACATTCCCTTGACCAAATATGACCAAGCCGACCAAATAATATTTGACAACTTACCTCCAGGCCAATTTACAATGGAGTTCACCAAGCCTTTTATAGGCTTCATTACCTGCAATCCATGGACACAATACCACAGGATAGCAAGAAAAACATGGACCAAAAATCCACCTGCTAAATACCATATTTAACTCATTAACTCTTTCATTGAGTCAAAGTTAACCCAACATACATGCCCCCCCCCCNTACTCAATCTACCTAAATCTATGTTTAGATTTTTCATATGTGACTAGATAAACCATGGGTATGGATGCCTATCCAGGTCTTACAAACGTATGCCCATTTACATAAAATAAATAGTTTTTACAGCTATAAAGAAAATAGATTTTTATTATTATTATTTCACAGTGACTCAACAATCGTCGCCCTGCACCTTGTATGTGAACACAGGCAGTGAGACACAACAGATAGACAAAACTTCATCAACCATACTTATAGTTGAATTTTCTTCTTTTGTGGAGTCCTCTTTGGATTCTTGTTGTCTTTTCCAACAATTCTTCTTAAGATACCCAGATTTTCCATAGAACCAACATTTTCCCTTACCCTTACTATCTTTTGACTTAGACCTAGTTGTACCTTTCTGATCTTTCCCTCCTTCTGTAGATCAACCTCTGATCACCATTGCTTCTGTTGTTGAGGTTTCCTCTCTAGATCTTTTCCTCATCTCCTCAGACAATAAATCTCCCACAACAGTGTTATAATCAATGGAATTTGTTGAGCTAAACCACATAGTTGTGACCAGATGATCCCAATACTCAGGAAACATACATAGTAGTGTAACTTCATCGTCCTCATCTTCCTAGAAGATAATTGACAAATCATAGTATTGAAAACATTCATTTGATAAAAAAAAAATTCACCTTCTTTCATCCACAAGTTGTACAATTGCCTCTTCAAGAAGATTTTGGTCATCAAGGACTTTGTCATATACAGACACTCTAGTTTGTTCCACAAATATGTTATTGTCTCCTCTTCAACAATGTTAAAAAACACTTCATCTTCCAGACACAAATGAATGGTATTAAGGGCTCTTACATCCTGATCTTCTCATTCCTCATATGTCATGCTTGTTGATTTCTTTGTATTTCTAGCTAATCCCTTTTGAAATCCTTGTTTCACAAGTAGATCCCGCATCTCGAGCTTCCATAGCAAAAATCTATTCTTATCGTTGAATTTCTCCACCTCAAACTTAGAAATCTGTTATTTATCCATTAGCAAAAAACTCTAAAACCACTGCTTATAAAACTGAGCCTTTTTAAATTTGGAGAAATAATGGTATAAACCCTAAATTTTTTAATAAAAAGGCTTTTTAAAAAAAAATATTTTATACCAAAAAAAAAAACCTTTTTACTAACCTCACTTTTATTATAAAAATAAGTTCACATTTTAAACATCCACCCACTTGAATTTTTCATACTTTAAAAATTAACATTTGAAAGCTCACGAACATGGCATTAAAGCTCATGACCATGTCAACATAATAAGACAATAACTTCATACCATCAAATTTTTATACCATGTGAATTTTGTTGTTATATCGACACTCTTGTGAGTGTGGAGAGGGAGCACAACGTTTTATAGATCGACGCTCCTTGAGTGTGGATGAGGGAGCTCCAACTTACCGACGCTATGTGGTGCATGAACCAAGTGCATCAATTCAGGAAAAAATCTTATTTTTGAAGTGTGAGAGAGTTGATGTACCTCTAACACTTCCTAGGGAGCGTCGGTGACTTGAAACTCACTCAATCACACCCTTTGGTTTTCAAAAAATATATGTACTCTTCAGTACTTCAGTTTGTTTTTCCTTACATGTCAAAAAAGAATCTAAAGGTTCTTGCGCTCACAGGAGACCTGCACACAATTTTCCTTGTCTCACCTATGAAACCTACTCAACCTGCTATGATACCACTTGTTAGGAAGCAGAAGTAAAACAGAGAAACTAAAAAGAAAAAAACCGAGAAAAAAAACCAAACACAGTAGCACTCACACAATTGACAGAGTTATTTATGTAGAAACCCAATGCGGGGAAAAAGCACGGGGAAATGATATTCAATATTCCTATTATTCAAGGGAGAATAGTCAACACAAGCATACAACCATCCTATCCTCACAGACACACTGTACTCCACAGTATTGTGTCCTTCTCGCACACTCTACAAACATTGCACTCTCACCTCTATGGGTATGCTCATATATATAACATCTCTCAAATAGTTAGACTAACTGATTATAATTAGATCCACCATTTACACAATCTGTTCACAAAAGAGTACATGCATGCAGATTCCTAATATAACTTCATGCATGTGGATGTGACTACATGGGAAATTTGTTGGCATGTTTCCAACATTGAGTAGACATGTTGATAATATTTATCAACATGTGCCTGAAATAATGTATTGGAAACTATAGCTGAAAACATTCTACCTCATAGAATGTATTGGAAACTACAGTTGAAAATGTTATCAACATACTTGCCATGTGATTAATAAAAATAGAAAAATTGAGTTACCAGGCTCTATGCAATGAAGAGAAGTAATTGCTTTCATACATCGGTTATTTCTTCGTGGAAGATTAAAAAGGTTTAGTAATGTTACGATGACATCTATAACTACCTTTAAAGTTTTTATCTTAAAGAAATAAACTAATATTGTAGAAATCTTCCCTCCATTGTGAGAATTTGACAATCCAACACTTGTCAAATTTTAACTAATCTAAAACTTTGATTGATTTTCCGAGCATTTGGGTCAGGTTAAAGTGGAAAAACCTCTAAGCAAAGTTTTTTATGCATAAAACTTAGATTGTGTGAAACTTTGACATGCCTGAAAATTTTTGTTGAATTTAACTTCAGTTTTTTTCCTAAAAAATGGATCCATTTACTACAAGATTAGCTTAGTCCTATATTAAGTATTAAATTATTTTTTTAATATTATTATGACATCTAATATCATGATAAAATTGGATAAGAAATGTAATTACTTGTAAGAAACACTTAAATTGTGTTTTATTTATTAAAACTGAGTGGAATATTTTATTGACCAAATTATTTGTTTTTTTAGAATCTTTACCTACCACCCCAAACACAGATATTGATATGAACATTGGTACAATATAAGTTAATCCCTTTATCACTGCAGCTGGATTACATAATTTATCTTGTAATGAACATAGACATGGCCCCCTTTCCTATAAATCCCACAGTGCTAATTGGTCAAGATACCTCCTCAAGAATCAAACATTGGTGTAATGTATAATGTGATTCAATTCCTTTGCTGAAATAGTAGTACTATGTAATTCAATTCTTTCATCTTTCTATTCAAGTAGAACTCAATGACATCATAGGATTGAGCCACCATCTCTAGTGTATAAAATCGACCAAGAAAATTCTGGTTTTCTTTTTTCGATCCTTTATTTCAAACACATTTTTTTCCAACTACAATGATGCACACCTCTATATGTTGGATATTGCAGCTTCAACTTTCTCTCCTATGTCATAAAAGGGGTGTCCTCATCTTGATTTTGAATCCTCTTGACCCTACCCTTAGCTATTGATTCATATTTAATATCTGATGATAGAGATACCATGGTCTTGGGCAAAGAAGAGGCTTCCTTATCCATAGATTTTTGCACATAATTTAATCTAGAAATGTAGAGTATGATGATTAGGTGTTTATGGAATTGAAGGGAGGTGTGCAATGTTCATAATAGATATATTACAAAGTTTCTGATTGCAATTTGAAAATTGAAGATGAAAACTAGTGGAATAGACAAAATAAAATAGGTAGCATATATTTCCTCTAACACGATATATTGCAAAGTTTCTGATTGCAATTTGAAAATTGAAGATGAAGACTAGTGGGATAGACAAAATAAAATAGGTAGCATATATTTCCTCTAACACGTCCATGAATCGATTAAATATCATGATGGAATAACATATACACAATATGCACTATAATAACCTGGAATTTATATTCTTATTTCCCTCTAGTCATTGTCATTAATAGAGCATAAGTTATTTTCTTCTTCTTCAGAATATTATGATTCTTACACTTTTATTTATTTTTAAAATATTTTAACCATTTTTTTTTAGCCCTATGTAAAAAGTGTTGGTATTCTTGTGGTGTTTTCTTCTTGATATTACTATGAAGTGGGATCTATCTATCCATCTTCTAAATCTTGTACTTTGTTTCCCTTTTTCCTTCAGTTTATTCTCCCACTATTTGTGACTTCTTCTTCTTGGTTTCTTCCCTATCTTTTATTCTTTTCAATGTCTACCATTCTCTTCAACATTGATTTATTCTATGCTTGATTCGTCATTATGGATAGGAATAATTTACCACAATTTCAATGGTAGTAGAGCTTCTTCTTGGGTTGTGTCCTATCCTTTATTCTTTTCAATGTCTAGCATTCTCTTCAACATTGAGTTATTCTATGTTTGATTCGTCATTATGGATGGAAAGAATTTACCACATTTTAGCATTCTCTTCAACATTGAGTTATTCTATGTTTGATTCGTCATTATGGATGGAAAGAATTTACCACATTTTTTCACTTTTTCTCCTCTTGTCATTTAACACATCTTTATCTATTCATGAAACACTTCCTTGGAGAGTTTTGAAGTGTCTTACTATAATTCCATTGTCTTAAGAAAAGAATATTGCATAGAGAAAAAACCATGTTAGTTGTGAGTTATAGTGGGTGAGGAAATCTTGGCATTTGTTTATGGTGTAATTTGAAAAATAAAAAATATATTTTATAATCCAAATAATAAGTATAGGACACTAGTATTTGAATAAACACATGAAGCGATGGATATTGCTTAATTCTAGAACTCATTTATATTAGTAAAAATGGATATCTTGTCTTGAAAATGCATTGTAATTGATTTTATCCAATGTTGGCATGAATACTATTGCATATTTTTTTTTAGAGGAAAGGAAGTAAAATTTGATTCAAAATAAAATGTTGGATATGAGTGGAATCATTGTTCCTAACTTAAATTTCAATAAGGTATTGTAATTGTGTGTGTGTGTGTGNTGATTAAGGTCCATTAAGACTGAATTTGGTCTATAGAACTTTAAGAACATAAGAGAATACTTGGATTTATTTATAATTTATTTCTGTGCTAGAAAAATATTAAGAGAAGTGTTCCAAGATCACCATATTTTTGTTGAGGAAAAAAGTTAAGAAGGTTGGTAGTGTGAAAAGTATGTTTAAACATAGATCTACTCTGGGTATATGCTAAACAATCTAAGAGAAAGTTATTTTCATCAACCACACTCTTAGTGTCACAAAGGTGACTGACTCTTTCATCCCATAATGTTTTGGGAATTGACCAATGCCTAGTTTCACTATGAATATCATGAGAGTTTGTTCTTATTTTAGGAAAGTTTATTTTATTCCTTATACTAGTCAAGACAAACAAATACTTTTGATATTCTAGATTAGGGTTGATAACCTCCTTATAATATCATAATTTATTTTTTTCCTCTAACCCTTTATCATACCACAATTTCTCCTTAAATTTGGTTGTAATAATATTTTTAAAATTATCCTTATTCTACGATATGGTCTTTTTCTTTATTCCGTAATAGTTTAGCCAAGACTAGGTATTCTTATGCCATACTCGCTTGAACCGAAGGTGGTTTTGGTTGTATTTTGAGGCAATTTTAGGAATCTTCTTGTATTACATGCTATTTAACTTGTTTTTATACATCAATTACCTAGTCATAGCCATGCCCTCAATGGAGGAAAAGATTGCTTCGATGAGGAGGATAGGATAGGATGTATTTTCTTTAACTTTGAGATTGTATGTTCTAAAATGATTGTGGATCTTCTCTATCTTTCTCCAAAAATATATAGAGATAGTACATCCCCAAACCTCGCATCGATGAGAAATAACCAGAGTTAGAAGCATCTCAAAGAGGAATATTTTTTTATCCCATATCCAAAGATCCATTGATTTGCAATTTTTTTTGAGCCCATAATAAGTTTTCCACCCTCCATTTATCCTTTTATCAATGCTATAATTTTAGTTGATCTTGTGATGAATATCTATTCTAAGATATTTGTATGAAGGCACTTCCTGCAAATTTTGTAGCTGATCTTTTTGAATTTAATTATCATGAATTTAGTTTTTCTTGTATTAATAGTCATACCCATATTGGAGAAGAAATCTTGAAGGATTCTTAGGTTTTTTTCAAGGCTTTGGGGACTCACCATAAAAACAATATCATCGGCATAAAGAAGAAGAATGATGACTATACTAATTAGAGTCGGGCCAACATACCCTAGTTCTTCCAAACACTCTTCTAACTTGTTAATGTAAATTCCAAAAGGGGTAGGGGACAAGGGAAAAACTTGTTTGACTCCGATATTGTATAATTTATTTTGACCAGTCCTTAGTTTTTCTAAACATGGAAACACCATTCTCATACAACCTTTTCACAGTAGCCCTCAACTCAAAAGGAACCTTTATCTCTTCCAACCTATTCCAAAGGCTTATCTTGGATACTATGTTAAAAGATTTTCCAAAGTCAATGAAACAACTTAAGAAATCGGTTTTATTATTGCTACACTCCTCTGCAATGATCTTAAGAGTAACAATGTGGTCCAGTACAATTGAATGGTATCTCCTAAACCCCACTTTTAAAAATAAGCACAATGAAACTTTTATAGTGTTTACTATAGTCAATGAAACTTGACTTAGTTATGCACTATAGCTTACCTTTTAAGTCTTTGTAGACTCATGCTTCTGATTGTGCATCAAGTGATTACCCCCACATACTTTTTCTCTGCCACAGAAATTAAAGATCCAAATCTTGTTTGTGAGTCCTATGTAAATTTGAATCCCATTATTGATTTTTGCACTCATATATAACAATCCAACCTATGATGCATGTTGATTTCTAAGCATAGGTGGCCAACCAATATATGACAACTAATAGTTATTAAGATGATTAAAAAATAGTTAACAATAAATATGTATCCTATCAGGTGGCCAACAATAGATATGTATCCTATCACGTGGCCCTTAGATGGAACATGCCATTTTTTGGTTATAATTAAGTGTGTAATCTTTATTCCACAGTTTTATTGAACAATTTATCCATGATTTTTCTATCTTCATAACATATGGAAAATATAAATAATCCAAAATAATAACACTTTTGAATATAAGCATTTATAATGGTTTTCCTTGTTGTGATCTATCTCATTTTGCAATCTAACATTTCCCCAATATTTGATTACTTTATTAGGTTTTTACTATTAGCAAAAAAATTGTAAGATGGGTTAAATTTCCTGCCAAGAAATTGGTTTATTTGTGCCTTATTTGACAATTAAGCTTATACATGTACACACTTTAAAATAAACATATAATAAATAGATGATAAATCATACCTTTTTAAATACTAATTTATTATCATTACGATATAAATGTATATCCATAATTCTATGACCATACAACCTATATTAAAATAATTAATACTTACTAAAAGTAAAATAAATAATATTTATTAAAATAATATCATAATAAAATAAACATATAATAAATAGATGATAAATCATACCTTTTTAAATACTAATTTATTATCATTACGATATAAATGTATATCCATAATTCTATGACCATACAACCTATATTAAAATAATTAATACTTACTAAAAGTAAAATAAATAATATTTATTAAAATAATATCATAATATACATATATAAGCTTATACTGTACATACATATACATATTGAAGTGTGAATCATACTTTATGAAAAAATATTAAATATTAATTTATTATCATTATAATGAACATCAGCACTTATAACTAATATTACTTGAAAATCATTTATAATATTGCGTAAGAATTTTTTTATAATATTATGAAATCATTGATAAAATATCTCAATTATGTTATATGATGATTTCCATTATCACTACTTCAAGTAGATATAAGTTTTTATATATAATTGTTGGCAACATTCTCTGGAATAATATTATACATAACATGTTATAATATTATCTTAATTAATCATAATTCAAAAATAAAATGTTTAGGTTTAGAATAACCTAAATAGAATAACCTTTAGGTTTAGGTTTAGAATAAACAATTCCTTATTAGAATAACTTAAATAGAGATAATGTTCTCGAGATTAACCTTTAGGTTTAGGTTTAGGTTTAGAATAATCAATTTCTTATTAGAATAACCTAAATAGAGATAATGTTCTCGAGATTAGTGATAGTTGGATCCCGTTCATTTGGGAAAGAAGATAGTTTTAGCTTGATCCCCAACACTAGCATCAGTAATGGGTTTTAACCTATTTTCTCCACTAGACTATAAAAATTAAAAATTAATCTAACCTAATAAAACTAACATAATTATTATTAAAAAAATTTATTAAATCCTAAGGTTTCACATAGCAGACATTTAGGTTTCACTTAAGCTAACATAGACTAAACTTGACCTCGAGAGTTACTGGCTTCTCCCCTATATTATTAAAATAAATTAATCTAACTTAATAACTAAAACTAACCTAATTAACACCAATGAACATCATAAAAAAAATTATGATTTCATACCTTAATTTAGTAGAGAATTTGTTACCACTAATTTAAACCTAAAACTAGCATAAAACATTAATAATAATATAAATATTACCACTATTAAAATTAACCCTAATTTAACCTAAAACTAGCATAAACATTAATTATAATATTAATATTAACTGGATTATCAAATTAAATCAATAATTTACCACTTAATATACTAATGAACAATTTTTTTATTAATTGCTTATTATTAAAAAAATTATTAAATCCTAGGGTTTCACATAGCCAACTTTAGGTTTCTTCAACTCCACTTTATTATTTATTAGGGTTCTTCTCTTGTAATTTTCCTCGGGCTTTTATGTCTTAAAGATGGATTCTGTTGTGGATCTAAAACTTAAAAGTAATTGAGAATACTGTGGTTCTTCTAATAATTTCTCAAAAACGAAACTCTCAACACAGAAATCTAAATTATTAGAATTAGACTTTTGAGATTTATGAAGTTACTTATTTGCAACTATCTCTAACTTTGATCTTTTAGGATGGATCTAAGCTAGTTGTAATCTTAGTAAACTCAATAGAACTTCTAATTCAAAATTTATACAAATATGGATATGTGAAAATATAGTTCTTATTATTTTCAAGATAAATATATATTGAAATTGTAACATTTGTTTTTTTAAATATCAAACTTATAATATTTCTATTTATATCTAAATCAACTCTCTCCATTTTATTTCTTTTTATAGAGATTTTTATATTAGACATATATATCAAATCTTTTTATATATATATATATATATATATAGTTATAGGTATTATAATTTTTTTAAGCTAACATATGATTATATACTTTTTACTTACAATTTAAAATTTATACAAATATAGATATGTGGAAATATAGTTTTTATTAATATTGTAAAGATAAATTGTAAAATTATTTTTTGTAAATATCAAATTTGTAGTATTTATATTTATGTCTAATTCAAGTATTTCTATTTTTGTTTCTTTTTATAGGAGTATTTATACTAGGCATATATGAAATCTCTTTTTTTCATATATATATATATATATATATTAAATTAATATTATATATTTTTTAAGCTAGCAAACAATTCAAAACATATGCAAATATGGATATGATGTCTATTTATGTCTAAATCTCTATTTGTATTTCTCTTTATAGCAACTTTTATATTAGAGATATATATTTCTATTTATGCTTAAATTAGAGATCTATTTTTTTAATTCTCTTTATAGCAGTTTTAATACTAAGCATCTCATATATATATATATATATATATATATATATATATATATATATATAATTTGTTATAAGTATTATATATTTTGTAAACTAAGATATGATGATGTAAGCTTTACTCATGTATCCATGTATGTGACAACATCTCTATTATAATGGTTGTAAATAATATTCTTCTGTGTCCACCATAGAGTGTGTTGATTCTTCAACTTGTATTTATAGGCATTCATTAGTAATAGTTGCACAAATGATTTCTATCCTTTGAGCTTTGGTTTATGTCATTTTTTCCTTTTAGAACAAACTCATGTTTAAAGACATGAATCTTGTTAAATACAACTAATACCAAAAAGCTATATTTTTATAATCAAATTTCATATTCCATCTATAATTGTTTATTTGAAATATCTTATTTAGTAAATTTTGTTATTATCAATTTCCATATATACTTATAAATGTAAAAAAAACCAACCTTAATCCAATGTGTCTCTATTTTTAAATATCTACCTAAACTTTCCCAATATATACCTAAAGTGTATTGGCATATTTAAATAATCATTATGTAAATATATATTGAAATATTATTATTTTAAAGCGAAGTCGATAGAATTGATCTTTTAAAAAAAAAAATTACTCTGCCTTATTTTCCAATTATAAATAAAATATTAAAATTGTATATATACTAGCACAGCCTCAAACTCGTGGCTGGTGTATGCCGAAAGCCTGACCAGAAAATAAGAAGCAACTATAAATTGAAAGGCCATAATAATTATATAATAATTTTTTTTTTTTATTTCAATATTATATAATATCTCCATTTTGTTTTTTTAAACAAGTATTAAAAAAAAATATACATTTTTCATACAAATTAATAAATTCTAGAATTTAAATCGTATTCCTATTCTTATTTAAAGGTCAATAAAATAATAAATTCTAGAATTTAAAATAATCCATACTCCATTTTTCGTGGTTCTTAAAAGAATTATAATAAATTAAATTAAAAGATTAGGTTAAAACCCGAATCTTACATTCCTTCCCTTTTATCATTTTTTATTTTCCCTGGTTTCTTCTCTGCCTTTCTCATTTCATTTCTTTTTTCGCCAGGTTTATTCTGCCCGTGGAAATACGAGGGACTGATTCTGCCCTTGGGGATGCGAGGAACTGGTAGTTTGATGGGCAACGCATGGTTCCATGGCTGGCATGTCCCATTTTCTTTCTCGTCTCCACTTCTTCCCCGGCCGCGCATACAACCTCCTCTTCATTCGTCATGAGAGTTAGATATGAAATCTCTAAAAAAAAAAAAAGATTTCTGAACTTCGTCCAAAAATTTGAATTTTCAAATCATGTGCGGACATTACTTTCAAAACCCAATCGTTACGGTTCCTCCCAATCGTGGATCCAACATTACTTTCAAAACCCAATCGTTACATTTCCTCCCAATCGTGGATCCAACATTACTTTCAAAACCCAATCGTTACGGTTCCTCCCACTGGTCTGCATGCCATGCTTTGACGCATCATGTGTTTTCAATGAACGCCGAAAAAGAAAATGAAACGTTTTCCCGAATATGTGATCCGTGGCAATAAGGCAAAATGAAACGTTTGCCTAATATGTGATCCGTGGCCTGAGAGGAGCAAAAGGTAAACGTGGCAATCATATAGTGCTACAGTAATTTCTTAATATGATTAGGTAAATGTTAAAAGGTAAACACGTTAACAGATGCATTCAAAAATACAAGGAAGTTATGAAGAGGAAATCACATTCATTGATTTGGGAGGACGACTAAGAATATGCCAGCATCTTCAATTGTTAACCATCAGATTAGAATTTTAGATTAAAAGCTGATTAATTGTGCTCATTGTCAATAGGTATACGCCTTTCGGCGTAATGAAAATATAATACTTATGAACTATGGACCATCGCTTGTGGTTCAGAAGCCCTGGCCTGTCCCTCTCCTGCCTCCTCCAGATCCGATCATATTGATTCAAGGGACTTTCTGCGCGAGATCTAGGGTTACCACAGGCAGGGATCACTGTTACTGGTGTTAGTGATCCCTCTTTCAGACCTGTTACCAATGGATCGAAGGCCCCACGATGCTGGCTCAGCGAGTGCAAAGATCCTGAGTCGCTCCATCTTTGGCACACTAGTTTCCCGGTTTCGGATGAGCCTCTGAAAAGCGCCCCGTTCAGAAGCCCTGGCCTGTCCCTCTCCTGCCTCCTCCAAATCCGATCCGTCCCTTCAGGTTCTCGGGGTCCCCCCTTGACCTTTTCCTCTTCATGGCTAATAAGATAGACCTGTCCTGGGCAGAGGATGACGATAATTGGGCCCAAGATAACCTCTTCCAGAGCGACAAGACCTATAAATTCCTCTTTGATTGCACCCGGCTTCCCTCGAACATTTCTCCCTCCTCGCCCGAGCGTCCTCCTTCTGCCCGAGATGATTTTTCTGCCCCCACTTTCTCCACATTTTCTACACAACCCCCTCTCCCTGGGCCTGTTATGACCACTGGGACCTCCTCCCCATGCCCAACACGGGCCCCCTCCCCACACACTGGTGCGGGACACAACAGACAAGCTGGGGCATTGGGCCGCTTGAATCGAAAGCTTAAAAGCTGGAAGGTGAGACAAACTACATTGGTCTGTTCTCTCGGGTAGGAACTCGCCAAGGACAGGGTCACTAGCCTTGCTAAGCGAGCACTAGTTGGAAGGTTCTTCTATCTGAAGATGCAGAATACTCGCCTTGATCGTTGGGTTCAGGACTGTTGGAAACCAATCCTTAGTTACTGTCCAAGAATCAACCATCTCTCTAACTAGTGGCTCATTTTCCACTTCCTTTCAGAACATGACCTACAACAGATCCTCTCGACCCCCTGGATTTTGGACAGAGGAGTTATCATGCTCAAGCAGTGGACACCAGGTTTCCATCCCTTCAAAAGTACCTTCGACAAAAGATGGCTCTGGATGATTATGTCAGATTTTCTGATAGAACTGTGCACTTCACCTATCCTGGAGATGGTTGCTAACACTGCAGGGAAGTTTATCTCTTTTGACCAATGCTCCCTCAACTGGTCAAATAAAAGGGCAGCTTGGGTTTTAGTCGAATTTGACACTGATCTTAGTCTGTCGGACTCCATTGAGATCAGAGTGGACGAACATTCTTTCAGAGAGATCCTTGATTATTGGAGAGAACCTTTTAGATGCCACCTCTGCTGGCAGCTGGGACATTTAAAAAGTAATTGTTCCTCCTCCAAAGACACCCAACCAAGCCCCTCTCTGAGACACACTAAACCATCCCCTCCTCTCCCCCTGGATCATGACTCCTTCCTCGGTAAGATGCGGGACTTCTTCCCTACCTTCTTTCACAACATTTCGGTGGATGAACTTAGGCACCTCAAAGTTAATGAAGCTTGGGTTTTGGAAATCTTTGAAGATTTTTGGAGATTGCTTAAGGATAAATTGGACTCCTCCTTCCCCCGTCCCTCGTCCTCTCCTACTTCCACCACTACACCCACTCGTCCTCCACATCATACACCTAATGTTTCTTCAGTACCCTCCCTCAATCCTACCCAGCCCCCTCACTCGAACATCCCACCCTCCCAAACCCCTCCTCTGACTGCACTAACTCCTTTTTCTCCTGGAACCTCCACCGAGCCACCCACTCCCTCCACCCTCACACTCATTCCACTCTCTCATGTCCCCCTCGCAGTCACACATTCCTCCACCCCACTCCCACCTGATCGATCTAATGTCACTATCAGAAAAACCTGGTCCAGAATCCCCAAAAATCCCCCAGGCTCTGTAGAGGGAGGACTCACTGGCCTCACTACTTCAGCTACGCCCCCTTTAAAAGTAGCTCCTTCTGATTGTGTTCCCTCTTTTTCTACCTCCTCGGCACTTAGAGAAATCCTGCCGATCAACCCTGTCTCTTAATGATCATTTTATCTTTAAATCTCTGTGGGTTTGGAAGCCCCACCAAGCTAGCTTCCCTCAAAAGATTATTCTCTAAGATCAAACTGGAAATTGTTTTTCTACAAGAAACCTTGGTCAGCAGTGACAAGGCGAAAGCTCTTTTCTTGAAGTGTCTCCCGCACTAGTCCATTGTTGTCGTAGACTCTCTAGGCCGCTCTGGAGGCTTGCTTACTGGCTAGAACCCGAATGTTGCTGATTTTCAAGCCTTTGGTATCTCGGCTAGGATTTTCATTGAAGGTAAGCTACTTTTCTCTTCTACCTCCTTCAAACTCTTAAATTGTTATGCCCCATACAACAATTGCGAGGTTTTCTGGCAAAAACATTTGACTCTGGCATCCTTCATGAGGACAACCTGATATTGGGTGGTGATCTAAACTTCACCCTTTCCACTCATGAAGTGTGGGGTACTTCTGCGAAGATTAACCCAAAGGGTGATTTTTTTAACTCTATCTTCCATAGAGCGGGGCTCATTGACCTTCATCCTTCAGTGTCATCTCCCACCTGGAGGAATAGCAGAACAAGGGCCAATGGTATTGCCAAAAGACTTGACAGGTTCCTGTTAGATTCTAAGTTGATAAGCGATCGTCTCCACTTCAGATCCTGGGTTGAGCCATCCACGATTTCATATCACCACCCGATTTGTTTCTCAATCGAAGGCCCCCCACGACTTACAACGGCTCCTTTCAAGTTCAATTGTTCGTGGATAGGTGACCTGGGTTTTAACTCACTTGTCAAAAATACTTGGGAAAAAATGCTAGATTAGTCGAACCCATCGGCAATCCTTCTGCTAAATGAGAAGCTTAAATATTTGAAACAGGTGGTTATAAAATGACAAGTAAAGAAACAACAGGCTATGAAGGCCGATCTGGTACTAGTGGAGGAACATATGGCAACCCTATTCCATAATAACCCGTCTCATATCTTTGCTGCAGAAGATTTAAACCTCCTACAGGAACTGACCCGCAAGAAAAATGAGATACTAGCACATGAAGGAGCCACCTGGCGACTTCGTAGCAGGGCGACATGGATTGAAAAGGGAGATAAGAATACAAGATTTTTCCACAAATACGCTTCACAGAGGTGTAGCCACAACACTATATGGGATCTGACAAACGATCATGGTAACTCTGCCATAACTGACTCGGAGTTACACTCGATGGCATTTAAACATTTTAGAACTCAATACAAAGCATTTGAGACTGAAAACATAGACGTCCAGCTTGATGTTTTACAGTCAGTCCCATGCTTCTTCAATGAGTTAGACAATCCGAATCTCGGGAAACCTGTCACTCTCGATGAGCTAAAAGACACTATTGATAAAATGCCCAAGGACAAAAGCCCTGGTCTAGATGGATGGACTCAGGAACTCTTTCAGCACTTTTTTGAGATTATGGGATTGGATATGCTTAACGTTGTTGAAGAATCTCGCCTCATAGGGAAGATTCGTGGATAACTAAATGCAACTTTCTTCATGCTAATTCCAAAAATCAGTAAGCCTGTCAACTTCAGTGACTTTCGACCCATTGCATTATGCAACCTCATGTACAAAGTCATCTCAAAAACCATTGCCAACCATTTAAAAGACACTCTAGCTAAGTGTATCTATTTTGAACAATTTGGATTCTTGAAGGATAGACTGATATTCGATGTTGTGGGCATTACCCAGGAATGTCTACATTCGACCAAGATTAAAAAAATGAACGCAGTCATCCTTAAACTCGATCTAAAAAGAGCTTATGACAGTGTAAGTTGGCAATACCTTTATTTATTACTGGACCAGATCGAACTTGACAGAATTAACAAATCTTGGATTATGGGTTGCATAACCTCGGTCAACACGACAGTGTTGGTGAATGGAACTCCAACAGACTTCTTTCGATGCCACTGGGGACTCCGTCAGGGTTGTCCTATGTCACCAATGCTTTTCCTTCTTGTAATTGAGGCACTCAGTAGAATGATCAACCAAGCAGTAGAATCAGGTTCTTTTAAAGGACTTAAAGTAGCTCTTGGCATCCAAATCTCACACTTATTATTTGTGGATGACGTCCTCCTCCTGGGAGCCGGCAACATTGACTACTGGAAAGCACTTAAAGTAATTCTCACAAATTTCTATGATGCAATAGGACTTTCCATTAACCTTCATAAATCTGGTTTTATTGCGCAAGATTTAGATCCACTACTAAGGAGCTTCCTCATTGTCGATTTCAAAATACAGGTTGACAGTCTAGATCAGGGGTTAAAGTACCTTGGTTTCTCCCTTAAACCAAACTGCTACAGAATTGGCAACTGATCGTGGCTCATAAAAAAGATAGAGAAGAAGATTAACAACTGGACTTTTCGTTGGCTGTCCTTGGGAGGCAGACTCACCCTAGCAACATCAGTCTTACAAAGTATACCAGTCTATTGGCTTAGCCTGGCAAAATAACCGATGTCTATCCTCCAGCGCATTCAAATTCTGATTAGAAGATTTATCTAGAAAGGGGGCAAAAAAGCCACTGGTTTTCACCTTGCTAAATGGAAAATCCTAGCTAAACCGAAAGAGGTCAGTGGTTGGGGAATTAAACACATGAAATGGTTTTCTCTCGCCCTGGCAGCCAAAACTTGTTGGAGAGGTCTCTTCGGAAACAATCTTTGGAACAGGGTCATCACAAGGAAATATCTCAAAGGTATTGACCTCACTTCTTGGCTGCGTAGGGACGTACACTACACAAAGACTTCCTCCATCATCTGGCAGAACTTGCTGCTATCCTTACCAATCATCAAGTGTTGGCTGGCTTGGAAGGTTGGGACTGGTCAGCGGGTTATACTTGGGCGTGAACCATACATTGGATGTGAGGACAACGTCCAACTTTCCAATATGCTTATACAACAATTGCACAGTCAAGCCATCTTCAGCTTAGCACAGGCTAGAGACAATGACACAAATGAATCACAACAGAATTGGTTGAGTGCTAGACAATTGGGTATAAATTCAGAAAACAGTCTAGAATGGGATGCCTGCACACAAAAACTTAAGAACAACAACATCCGAGTGAACAATGAAAATGACATACTTTCATGGTCATGGAACCGATCATCCGGAACAGTCACGACCAACTCAACCTATCAATTCATCCTTTACACAAACAATATTAACGATAGTCAATGGTGGAATAAAACGATTTGGTTGTTGAAGGTAGCGGTCAAAATCATCTTCTTCATGTGGCTATGCTTAGAAGACCAATTACTTACCGGCATCAACTACCAAAAACGTGGTGGAATTGGTCCTACAGCCTGCACATTGTGTCTAAAGGCAGAAGAGTCAGTCACACACCTTTTTGTGGACTGCCAGACCACCCAAATGATTTGGGGCAATATCCTCACTTCTTTGAGAATTGACTATGAGTGGAACAAGGCCACCATCGAAGAAAACCTCAAATTTTGGTTTCTTAAATTGCCAAACCATAAACACATACCCCTTCTGATTATGTGGGAAATTTGGAAATTTAGAAACAGAATTCTGTTCGAAAACCGAACCCAGAATGTCCCTGGACTTTACCAGAAAATTCTTACCTCCATACAAGAACATCCACTTAAAGAGGAAGCAGATAAAATAGCCATACTACTTAACCCAGTCTACTTCAACAACAACCCTATTGGTTTCTTTGATGGCATAGCTTCAGCAGACAAGTGTGGTATAGGTATTTACATAAAAATCACACCTGGACACAACATCCAAGCACATTTTGCTGGAGGTACAGGGAACAATATGAAAGCTGAGTTGATGGGATTATGGGGATTCCTACATCTTGCCACATACTTCTCTATCAAGAAATTAATGGTGGCAAGGGACTCTAAGGTCACTATAGATTGGATAAGTGACAAAGCTAAACTAGATCTAATCTACCTTAGCCATTGGAAGGATAAGATTAACAACTTAAAGCAAGGCTTTGAAACATTAAACTTCATGCACATACATAGACAGTTTAATAAAATAGTTGATAGCCTATCCAAGAAAGCTCTTAAGGATAAACCAGGGTGGCTATATTTGAAGAGAATAACAATGGAACTACAATTAGAGAAGACAAACTACATATCCTATAAGGTGACAACAACCAGAAATATTATTGGTTAAAAAGAAAATAGACAAACAAAGTATTCTCAGGTTTCAGCTGGAACAGAACAGGACTATTCCATAGATGGAAGTCTATCTATTGTAATCAGAAGTTTCATTTGATTCTAATAAGAATAACAGTGGAACTATTTTTTTCATGTGAAAAAAAAAATTACTCATGAACTATTATTAAAAAAAATAATCATAACATATTATATTTAGTTGGAAGGGTTGTTGGACAAGAAACATGTCATTCAACATCTAGAGGGAGTGTTCTTGGTTAAAGGATCCTAGTTAAAAATGTTAAGTAACCATAAAATCACGAACTATCACATCCATGAAAGAACCCCCATGAGAAAAACTTTCCCCTTACCATTCATGTAGTTGACACCCTCCAACTCCAATATTAGGTGTGTGGGAGTCACATAGATGTGGCACATATTTTCATTACCCAAACATTAAACAAATGAATAATTTGATACCGAGATGTTATGGGAGAATGCCATTTTTTCTCCAAAATCATGCAAGAGTTAGTACGCTACACAAAATTACAATTACGAGGTCTAGCCACGGCCCCCTTCACCCGCATATTTGGCACCAAATTCAGTAATAGGTTTTTGTTTGTTTAATTATGTTATAAATTTATATTTCAAAATGTTGAGATAAGTGAGATTTTCATTTTTTCCAATTAATAAATTTATTGATAATATTAATGTATTTTAGATATATATATTAACAAGTGTTGCATAGCAGCGTAGTCCCTACCAGGTTGGTATGGGAGTAAATGTGACCTAGTACAGGCAGGTGGTTAGAAAGTTGAAATACATGTGGGTTGCGTGCAGAACTTAGTATTCCCTAATTAGTTCTTCTTGAAAAAATATAAAAAATTATCAATGTTTGAATGGTTGTTGGACACAAAAATTTTTGTATTACCGAATTGGTTATTTTGAAAACTAGGACATAGAAAGTCATCAGAAATAAATAAATTATACATACGAACAATGTATTTGTATAAAGTAGATATTTAGTAAATAAATTATACATATGAAATATGCATTTGTATAAAGTAGAATTTTAGTTTTGTAGATATGAAATTTGTAGCCCTCATTGCATACGTAGGCAGTTTTTGCATCGCTGGTTACGGGCTGGCGCGCTGAAAATTGGGTGTCTGATGTTCCGTGGTCTAGAAATAGAACCGATTGTTCCGCGATATACAAAATGAGAGGTGTAGTTGCGGACTATAGAAATTTACCAGAAATTAATAATGTGTGTTATATAATAGAATAGTAATAACATCTGTTGCATCAAATTACTTTGCTTTAAAACTAAGGATTTTTTTTGGAAAAAAAAGATATAGCATTGTCGAATTAGTTTTCTTTGCACATCTTTTATAGAGCATGGATGAAGTGTTCATTCCATAATTAGCAAGTCTTTGGATCGCGGGTTGTCGGGCTGGTGGATTGAAAAATGGGCCTTGTCGTTTCGTGTCCTACAAAATCCATCGACAGTTCCGCGATATACAAATTGAGAAGTGGGCTTGCGAACTATAGAAACTTATTATAAAATAAATAATGGTTGTTACATATATCAGGAAATTACATTAACATTTAAACCATCAACGTCGTTGAAGACCCAAAAAATAGCGTACAATAGGAGAGAAGAAATGTAGCATATCCGAATTAGTTTTCTTTGGAACAAACAAGAAGGTTCCTGGAAACCCAAAGTTTAGTATACAATAAGGACATTTTCGAATCAGTTTTCTTTGAAATTTAACAAAAATTAATAATGTTTGTTACATGTTTGTCGAAATTTAAATGTGTTTGTCATATAGACTGGGATTGGGGCTCTCGCGGACCATAAAAAGAAATAAGTACAAGAATTAGGAACGTTGAAAGAAGTGTGCGATGGTAAACAGGAAGACCTGAAAAGAAGAAATTGGAACTTATGAGTCTTTTGTGACAGTTTTCTATTTAAAGAGGACATAAGTGGATTGATAAATAAAAGAAGATGACATCATAGACTTAAAATGGAATGATAAACAAAAAAAGATGGCAGTATAGACTTACTATGAAGTCGATGCGTTTTTTTTGTTGTCATCGATGGGCAGTGGAATCATGTTGATCATTTGTTGCCCTTCCTGGACGAGGCTTTCCATTCTGAGTTGGAACCATTCTTCGATGTAGCTTTTCATGGGGGCTGTTTTGATTTCATCTCGGATCTCTATGTCGTAAAAGTCATTTTCTAATTTCCTTAGATCCATTGAAATACTATGCAACCTTTGTTCAATTTCTTCATTGTGTGAGGCATAGTCCAGTACCCAACACTCGTGCTCATCTAGACGATGTTCAAGTATGCCATAAAACTTTTCGAAAGACAACCCCTTTAAAATATCAACTTGTTCCTGGAACACTTCTTTGGTGATTGACAAGTATTTGAGAATTAAGTTTGGATCTTGAACCTCGTTGGTAGTTCCAGCTAAGTCCATCTGGAGCAGGCTTGTGAATAAATTTTTCTTTTCTGATATCACTTGTTTACATGATTTGACAATGAGGTACAAGTTCTCAAATTTTTTTTTCCAGCATGCTTTTACTTTTTTGGTGCGCTTTGGGGAGGGGAGTTTCTCCTGTCTTCTTTTTAGTTCTGATGTGTTGAGGACATAGTTGGAAAAAGGGTCCAGCACCTGATGATAGAAAAGATGTTCATTTTTTAAATAAGTCTCCAAATGTTCAAGAAAATCATTGGCCTTCTTTCCGAAGGAAACTAAATTTTGTGATGTTTCCCAGGCTTCAGTAACTAGCTGCATTCTTTTGTTGATGTTGTTCTCTACAAGGTCTCTGGAGCATGCAAGGAGGGTAGAGGATACTTTCATCTTCGCTGCAGTGGTAGAAGGGATGATTTTTTCCAAAGGACTGACAAATTCTGGTGTTGCAATGAAATCCTGTTCAAATTCGTTGAGGTGGTGTTTTAGATTGGCATAATCCATCTCCATTCCTTCAATGGAATCATGAAGAACGTCACCGGTTACCTAGTGAAACAAGCAGATTTTGGATGGGGTCATTTGGCTAAAGTCAATCTCTGTTCGATATTTGCCTTTCCTATTTGTTACATCTCTCTTTTAAATGACCATACTTTTAGATTGGATGTCAAAAATAACACTCTGGATTACGAAGGATTCATCTATGTCAAAACATTCGGTGTCAGATATGTCCACCGTGGACGACCCAATTTTTTTCATCTGCTCAGCTTCAATTTTAATTTGCAGTTTTCCACTGTCAATGTCCGGTTCCTCCGTGCACCCTGCATTGTTTTTTCTCTTCTTCGCCAGTGGAACTTTGTGAGAACTATCAATATTTATGTGAGGAGGGTTCTTATCTCCTCCGTTCGAATATTTTTGGGTTTCTTTCTTACTGGGATCAACCGTCAAAGTGACGCTCCATGGTGTCGTTCTCTTGGGAGTGTTGTCGCAGGGCTAGGTACTCTTCTCACCAGATACTTTACCATGTTGTCTATACAATTCAATTGCGCTTTGCAATGTCTCTACATCGCAATGGGCAGAAGCATGATTGTTGTCAACACTATCCTTGTCTTGGGTCAGGTGTCTACGGATAAAAGAGGTGTTAAAGCCAACACCCAGTAAATGTTCTCCAAAAATTCCATTAGGGTTGAACCCTTTTAGCCTTTCAGCGTACGTTAGGTTCAATTTCTTGAAGTGGGAGGAAAACTCATCAATGTTGTTGATGTTTCTGCACACAAAGTCTTTGACTTTCCATGCTAGAGGAATGAACTGTTTTATTTTCTTGTCATGGAAAAAATGCAACCAGTGGTTGTATTGCCTTTCTATTTCTGCAACAAACATCTTGTCCATGATGTGGCATGGAAGGAAGGAATGATTTTCCTTAGAGCCAAAGACCATGAGGAGACTGTGATTGTCCTTTTGCTCAAGTCTGCCCTTCTTGTTCAAAAACTTGCATGCGTGGCCAGAGCTCCTTGGAGCATCCTTTCCTAACAGTAAATCTTTGAAAATTGAGACAAAGCCATTAAAAAATTCATGAAAACAATGGGAGGCCTTGTGTCTCCATAGGGCTTCATGCCAGAATGTTACTAGGTCAAATCAACAGTTTAATTTATTAGAAAGAGAAAGTTTTGGAAATGGGCAACAATACACAATTGTGAAAATCAAGTAGGATGACATATAAAATTTATTTGATTCTTTGAATCGTGACAACTGGGAACAGTGTTCAATGGAGATTAGCTTTCCCCAATCGAAAATGTATTGTTCCTTGACTGTGAAATACAAAATATAAATAATTATATGGGAAATTCTTGTTGTGGATGTATGTCCCGTTATTCTTGCAAACAACCAAGCAATTTTCCTGAATGGATTTCTAAAGGAACTTACCTAGAGCCTCGTGATATCTTCAGGGACTATTGTCAGGTCTTTGAGGAATTCGGCTAAGATGTCCAACCCGTTATGATTTTTTTTCTAGAAATTGCTTGCAGTCTTGTCCTTTGAACGTTAATGTTGGTTTCGATAATTTCAACATCTCACGGAAGAGCTGAGGTGACAAAGAAACAGGAGAATGGTAACGTAATGGAATAATTGTTTAGCCTGGAATATATTTTTCAGTGCACGAAGAGACCACCTCCTTACAGTCAAAAAACTCAGGGACACAGCCTGCACGAGCGATTGCGGAGGTCCAAATCACTTCGTTATGGGCAGAACGAGATGAATAGTAAAAATATGCAATGGACCACTGGAACCTTTGATCCTCTTCTGCGAACATATTTACTGTATCTCCACAAAAATACTATCAACCCACTACCATAGGTCTACAAATACATTTATTTGTTCCAGACGATGAATGAAATGAAAGGTTGGAAGGGCTAATATAACCCTGCTCAAATTTGGGTCGAAAGTGTGTGAATGAGAGATGTCCTCTAGACTTTCATTGATAAATGGAAATCTAGACAGTTCTTGCATGATGTGTTGTTAACATTAAACACTACTAATTGCATATATATAAATGCGAACATGGTGGATATTGCAATGAGCGATTAAGAATTGCAGATTTCTTGAGTGGCCCAACACGATGACGCGTGTTGGAGATGAACAATCGAAAGGGAAAAAATAAGTTTTTGCACATCTTGGTTTAATGCGTAATAATGGGATGTCTCCTCGAGTTTTTTGCCCATTAATGACAATGTTGGTTGTTCCTGCATGGTGACCTGTTAGCATCAAAGGTTTCTAATTGCATAGCAAGAAAGTACGGAGGCCGTAGGTAGGGGAAAAAAACCGCTACAAAATAGGGTTGCAAGGTACAATTGTTGAAGGTGAGGGCGCCAGGGTCAAATTGTATGTCTTGAAACTTTTTGATTGCAATACGCGTAACCCGCCAACCGTGGCGATAAAATTGGCTAAGTATGGAGAGCAATAGCGGTCGGTCAGAGGAGACATGTGATTATATAGATGGAGATAAAGATATCTCAACCCGCCAATGCTGGAACCCGTGTTTATAGAAAGGCGACTATGTATATAACCACAAAGTGATAATACAAGGGAAGAAGAAAAGGGAAAAAGGACCAACGAGTTTGTGGTGGAAATGTAAATCACGAAAAATTTTGAGTGCAATATGCATATCAGGGAAGAAGAAGTAGCAAACTTCGAATGCGCTAACCTGAAACACTGACTAATAATTTGAGATTTCGTGAATCCGTGAACAGGAGGATCCAAAATAGGGTTAGAGTTCTGGATGGTCAATTTGTGTTATTCAAAACATTTGAATGCACAATCTATAACATGGAAGAGGGGACGATGTCGGAACCCGATAGTCAATTTCTATGTTTCGAATAGCTAGATGTGAACTGTTTCGTATTGCTGTGTGCAGTTGTCACTTGTAAGAGTCATTAGTAAGAGCATAGAAAATGTATATTAGGAAGCACATTTGTCAACCTTGGTACACTGAAGCTTGCAAGTTCAAGAATCACATGATAGAATTGTAGATTTCCAACCCAACAACCGTGGACATAAAATTGCCTAAGGTGTGATTATATACATGGAGATAATGAGAGCCATAATACAGGGGAAGAAGAAAAGGGAAAAAGGAGATAGGAGTCAGTGATGGAATTGTAGATCAGGGAAATTTTCAATACAAGATGTGAACCCGATAGTCAATTTGTATATTGCGGAGGACCGGAGTAAATAATTTGAATGCATAATTTGTAACACGAAAGAGCGGATGATGTCGGACCCGCACCTGTGTCTAGTTGTCAGTACTAAGAGGTAATTTAGTATTGAAAATAATATTTTAGATTATGTTAAATACTTCATAGGGATTAGTATCCGTAAACAATGGCAATCTCCACCCTGCCATAATGCATTCCATGTGTGAATTTGTATATCGCGGAAGTTGAAGGACTATTTGGAGGACACAGAACAATAGAAGTGTAATGTCGAGTCAGCCAGTCTGCAACTCCACTTCTCAATTTGTATATCATGGAATTTTGGGTTCTATTTGTAACACACGCAACAATGGAGGGCCAATTTTGAGCTCGCACGCCCAAGAACCCGTGATCAGAAATGTCGGTAGGTATGAAAAGGAACAACTGGCAGTTCAATTATCCATGCGAGGATATAGATGGAACTAAAATTGGTCCCAACGCAACAACCGTGGACATAAAATTGGCCAAGTATCGAAAGCAACAATGGTCGGTCATATTTGTCATCTGATTGTATAGATGGAAATAAAGATATGCCAACCCACCAATGTTGGAGTTGCATATTTCATGAACCTGCCAAAAGGAGGATCCAAAACAGGCTGAGAAGGTATCTACAGAGAAGGCGAGGCCCAAACCTTCTAATTTTATTGCTCCAAACATTTGAATGCATAATCTGTAAGACATAAGAGCGGACGATGTCTGGTAGTCATTTGTATATTGCGAAGACTGCAATTTCAACTGGTTCATACCTCTGTGTCCACTTGTCACTAATAAGTGCTAATTTAGTATTCTAAATAAATTTTTAGATATTGTTAGATACTTCACAGGGATTGGCATCCATAAACAATGGCAATCTGCACTCTTCCATTTCTGCATTATGTGTGTCAATTTCTATATCGCAGAACTGGGAGTGCTCTTTGGAGGACATGGAACAATAGAAGTGCAATGTTGACTTAGCCAATCCGCAGATTCGCTTGTAAATTTGTATATCACAAAATTCTGGGTACTATTTGTAGGCTATGAAACAATGGAGCCCCATTTTTGAGCTCGCCTGTGCGCCAAAGAACCCGCGATCGAAAATGTTGCAAGGTATGGAATGCAGAATTTGTGCGTGCTTTATAGAATATCATGTCCATATTTTACAGTCCCATAATACATAGGAAGAAAATAAGGGAAAAAGGATGGAGGTGTTGGCAGTGGAATTGTAGATAATATACGGGAACAAAGAGAAGGGAAAAATAACTAAGTATCTCGCAGACGAACATCAAGGTTCGCAAGCGCCGGCCCCGCAATGACAGGCATACAATTGGCTAAGTATGGAAAGGAATAGCGCTCGGTTGGATCCGTCGTGCGAGGATATAGATGAAGATGTTAAAGATTAATTGCAGATGACCGAGGTATCTTTCATACCACTTTATCCATTTGTCACTAGTAAGAGAATTGTTGATGTATATTAGGAACGATGCGAAGTTGCTAGGGATGGAAAGAAGCAACAGATACTTTGAACGAAGTCAATGTGTATGAGGAACCCGCGGTGAAATTGTAGATCAAAGATATTTTCAGTGCAAGATGTATATTGCAGAACAATAAGCAGTTGGGTTCGCAAGCGTCGGCCTCGCAGCGACGGGCATAAAATTGGCCAAGTATGGAAAAGAACAAATCACTGATGTTGTTTCGCTGCAACATGTATATGACAAAACATGGGACATAGGTGTTGGGTACAGTGAACCCGGGGCCTGGTGCCCAGATAACTGGGCAAGTATTGGCCAAGACAAAGTTATGATATCTATTTCAATATTTTTCATACTAGCATCTATCAATGAACAAAGTTTTCATATTTATCTGAACAGTATTCATAGTAATATATATTAATGGATTGGTTGTTTCAAATGCAAGTAAACTCCCAATCTGCAAGATGCTTCTCGACTTGCAAATTTTGCTGGAACCTCAAAAATTTTGACTGCAACATGTACATAGCACAACAAGAAACATGAATTTGCATTGTGGTCTCAACGACATAAACTCCTTATCATATATTCATCTTGTATTTGTTGCAATGAGATCAACAAACATCGACTCTCCATAAACATCAATATCTAAATTAAATTAAATGCAATAAAAATTTGGTGTGACTTTTAAGTAATTAAAGCATAAATCGCAAATTACGGAAATTCTTAGCCTGGAAGATGTATATGACGGAACAATGGACATAGTTGTTGAATACCACAAACCCAAACATAATTGCCTAAGCTTTGCCAAAGAGGAAGTTTTTTTGTATTTATTTCAATACTACTGATATTAGTGTATATGCACGGATATTATCAAATAGAAGAAGCTGCAATATATCCAACAAACTTCACAGAAACATTGCGTCAACAGTTTAGTCGCCTTGTCATTACTCATTATTAATTATATTCATGAAACCCGAAGAATGGGAGCAACATGGGTCCTCCAATTTCTTTCTTTAAATACAGGGTCGCCGCCACATAAGTATGGCCTATGAAAAATTATTCTTACATGTAAAATGTAAAAAAAGAATAGAGCAGGTTTTATTTAGATTGAAGTACTGGGAAGCATAAACAAAACCTTGTGTTTCATGTTTAACCACACAGGGGAAGAAAGTAGAAAATACAATTAAAACAAATACCAAAATTTGGAAAATATTGTTAAAAAATAAACCGAAATTATTCTATATTCAAATAAGGTGGGTTACAAAATACAGTAGAGGATATTTTCGACAATGATTGCGATTTTTCCTGTCGTCGACCAATTTAAAATATGTACATTGATGAAGCTTATTCACAGTTTTGTACTTAATCGGTGTTTCCAAGTACATCTATCCCACTTTTTTGAATATCTTCTCTCTTCCAAATATGGCCTGCTTGCAATGCTTGTTTATTCAACATTCCATTCTTTGTCAAGTATTAATTTACCTCTGCTGTCAAAAATTTGGGGTTTAAGGTGCTTTTCTTGCAATGTTCCTAACCCTTGACATCTAAGACAACTTACAAATGCCATTCAAGCCAATTTCAAAGTGGAAGGAGTCATTCTATGTCACAACGGCTAAAGCAGCGGAAAATAATTCAAGTACGTAGTGACTGGTATTCTCCCTATATTCAATCATTTGTTTGGTCGAGAAGCTTGCCTGAGGATTTGTATGTGGAACTTATTTTATTTATTACAGTAAATTGGAAGGAACGTCCAACCTAGATGCAAAAAGCAACTCTGTTGAGGTACATAACTTCTTCAGGCAGTAGAGGTGTGGAAAGTGCATCAAATGCTACAGAATGCACTAGAACAAGTGTGTCAAGTGCATCAAATGTTGCAGATGGCATCAGAATATATCTTTCTTCATTTCTATGGAGATATGGCGGCCCACAGAAAGGTCTGGAATGTTCAAAGGTGATGCCAAATATGTAGACTCTACAACTACATCCAGAGGAAACTGAACAAACTTTCACAAAGAACATAGCTTTCTGTCAAGTCGGCTACTAGACCCACAATGCAGGTCACCATACTATGAAATAGAAACTTTTGCAGTGATAATATGTCATTTTATCCACCCATATAGTTTCTGCTACCCGCCTTCGAGGTAGACAAATACTTGTGCAATCTGTAAAACTCGATACACTTGCCAAATCTATGTTGTTGGAAGAAGCTATATACTTAAACGAAGAACTATTTTGCACCCAAACTCAAAATCCATTACAATTCCCAGCAATAAAACAAAGAAGTTCAACCAACAAATCTCCAGCCAACATTTTCAACGAACCAAAGCATCGAACACAGGGAGAACACCAACCAGAACATACTTGTTCTATTTTTTTTTGTCCTCTCTGACTTTCTCTTTGTATAATAGATTTTTGTTTTTACTCAAAGCTCACGTCACATAAAACCAGGCTCTATTCTTTCATCTTCTCGTCCATCATATCTCTAAGTTGTCTTACATGTGCATGACCAGGAACATTAGAACGAAGGCACCCTAAACTGAAACTCTTTGATCATAGAGAGCAATGGCAATAAGTATTTAAAAGAAAGGCTAGATGGTCTTACGTAGATTTTGTATTGATTCATTTTAATGACAGATGTTCTCGATATTTTCACTTATTAATGCCAATCTTTTTGAATATGTACGCTCAATAGTGACCACCAGAACGCATTAAAATCCCCATATCTGAGCAAATTCTGAAATATGACATCAAAGATATGCACAATATTAAAGAGGGACATGACGTGAAGGCCTCTATGGATGACACGTTCGTGAACTTTTCCGAAGCTTTTAAGAAAACTAAAATTGCACAAGCAAAAAATAAAATAAAAAGTATTTCGCAAATTCAAAATGCAGGCAAAAAGAAATTACCAGATCCCATAATATTCGCTTGTCTATTCATTTTAATGGGAGATGTCCTCTAGTTATTAAAGCCCATCATTTCGAAATGCACAATATTAAAGAAGGACATGACATCAAGGTCTCTATCGCTGACACATTCATCAATTATGATGAAGCTTTGAACAAAACTAAAACTACACAAGGAAAAATAATAATAATAATAATTTTGCAAATTTAAAATGTAGGCAAAAACAAATTACCAGATCCCATAATATTTTTTTGTCTATTCATTTTAATTGGAGATGTCTTCGAGATTTCCAGTTATTAAAGCCCATCTTTTCGAACCTGTCTGCTTGGTTCTAACTTTTCAAATCATATTTAATGTGTATTGGGAAGCGTAAAAGGTAGCGGGGATTGAGCCCTATGTAATAGACGTTACTAATATTGTTCTATTTTTGTTCACGAGCATATGTAAAATGTACGCAAAGAAAAGTAATTCGAGAATGATAGTTGTTTTTCAGGATCCCTTCAAATTCAAATAGTGTGCAAGCCCGATTTTCATTTTGTATATCGCGGAACTGTCTGTGCTATTTGTAGGACACAAAACAACAGGAATCGAACCTAGATCCCGCTATCCCAAGAACCCACGATCCAAAAAATGATCACTATTTTTTTTTTGTGTGTTTTGTCCACCAGGGTATGTAAAACGCACGTAAAGTAAACTATTTCAACAATGTTAACTTTTTTGGACATGATAGCCTTCAAATTCAAATAGTCTGCAAGTCCGATTGTCAATTTCTATATTGTCGAAGTCTCCGATTGTGAATTTTCAGTTGCCTACCCTGACAACACGTGATGCAAAAACTGATTAAGTATGGGATGATGGCTCTATGCAGGATGTATACATCTACTCTATAAAATTACATATTTCCTATGTTTAATCTATGTTATCCAGGAAACCTATAATTTGATAAATTTTAATGTTTTCTGTCCAGGAGCCCTACTGTTAAAGAAAACTAGTTCAGAAATGTTAATTTATACACCATACTTCGATACAACCTATCCGCGAAGGCGCATCCATAATACTGCCTAATTATGGAACCCAATTGTAGTCGGTCAGAATGATCGTGAAACTCTCGTTGTTAGCCAATTGTCAATTTGTATATCGCAAAATTCTCCGATTGTCAATTTTCAGCCGCCTACCTTGTCAACCCGTGATGGAAAAACTGGCTAAGTATGGGATGACGGCTCCGCGGTCCAGGAAACCTATAATTTCATAAATTGCATTCTCTTCTTCCCATGATTCTTTTAAAGAAAACTAATTTGGGAAAGCTAATGTATACACTGAATATGACCTGCCATAGTCCGATAGAACCTATTCGTGAAGCCACGTCCATAAAAGTGGCCAACTATGCAACAAAATGGCGGTCTCTTGGAATGACCACATAAATGTGAAAAACTAAAGTCAAACGTAGTTTACAACAGGAAAGTAAAAGGGAGAGAACAACTATATTTCCCATACAACAAAATCCATTGTCATAACTATAAAACCATAGTAACACAGAATCCATGTAAAAAGCATCGACATACATGAAATATATTTCGAGGCCAACAAACTTTGCTTCAACTTGTAACAAATGCAATTTACATCGCCTGCAAGTCTTTAGTCTGTTATTTTAGCTTAATAGTATTCTATGCAAACTGTTGTGCAAAAAAAAATGCGACCAAAGATCCAACCGCAGATGTAGCATCCCAACATTTGCAAACCCTAGCCAAACAAGAACAAGCACCAAAGAAGAACCCAGCTAAGAAGTACTAAAAGGCCCAACTGTAGCTGCAGGACCGGTACCCTGCAAAGTCAAATCAAGAAACAATAAACAACATACAACCAAGAAAGAAGAAAGAATCACCNTGCGATTACAGAAACCCAAACGTCCAAACTGCAACAACACGAACAGGAAAGTAAGAACAACGACAACATGCGAATAAGAAATCAGTGGCATGCAAAAAGTAAGCATGGACCACTGAACAAGCAACGCCGCTGGATCATAAAAATTTTAAAAACAAAAGAAAATTTCTTGTAACAAGCCTGTTAAGTAACCATTCAACACTACCAAGCCTATTAGGTAAACATTTAAGTCTGTCATAAATGCACTGTAAACATTTAAGAAAAAAATTCAATGTGGCAGGACTCTGACGTATACCAAAAAGAAAAATTATATTTTTTGTAAGAATAGTTCAAACACCACAGAATGTTTTGGAAAGAAAAACTTTGTATACGCCACCATATCTAACATTGCCATAAATTTACCTAGCATGAAGTGCTAAACCAAACATTCGAATTAATGCTAGCATTAATCCACCATCAACGAATGCATAAGAAAATATATGATTCAAAAAAGACCATATACAATCAAATACTTTGGATAAGCCAACATGTATAACATTTGGAATAGTGAAGCCGACAATAAGACCTCCAATCTCTTATCCAATCAGATCAGTACATATATGTTACTTTTTATTATATAAAAATATATTATTTTATTTCCATTGCTCCAAGTTCCAACATTAGGTATTGTGCAAATATTTCAGGTCAAAGGACAAAGTAATATGCAGTCAACAATTTATCGATTTCTATAGTCCCTCTACGCCTATGGCAGGGACTAATAATATTAATGTATTTTGTAGAAATATTTAACACATTAATAATAATTATATTTTACATAATGTATTAAATTTATATTTATTAATATATATAAACACATTAATATTCTCGAACTTACTTTGACGCTACTAATGATGGGTATCGATCTTGATCTTTAACGGGCTACCTAGATAAGAGCAATAGGATCGTTGATAGACAGTCTCATTGACAGGAGATCACCGATAGAAGCCTGTGCTCGCCGATGATGATGTAATTATTTTTAACAATATGGATACATAGAAGTATATAAATATAAATATTTGCGATACTTAATATATATAATAAATATATTTATCAAATTAGGTTATAAATCACTTAATATTTATGATTGATTATATTTATTGATATAGTTAAATATAGAAGTATATAAATATAAATATTTGTGATAGTTAATATACATAC
>ML776600.1:1726873-1816429 GCA_009831015.1 Picea engelmannii
TAATATTTATGGTAGATTAGATTTATTGATATAGTTAAATATAATGATTACATAGATATTATGAATCTATATGGTATGTGATTATATGGTGTACCATAGTATAACATGTGTTTCCTCTTAAGAGGTCACAAGTTCAAATCTAGAAGGGGGTAGGATATGTATACCTCATTAGACTTTACTAGTCAAATCGCTGTGAGGACGGGGTCTCATACACCAATTTGGTGTCTAGCTTGGTCGTGACATTAAAAAACTGATTATTATTATTATTAAGAGTACTATACTGTTAATATTATAGTTTATTGTTATTATAAAAATGTTTTTTATTTGTAATATTGTTTTTATAGGTTTATGATGTATTTATGAATATAGTTGTATAATATTAATTCATAAATGATTTTAATAATATTTATGATTGATTAGATTATATTATATTGTTGATATGGTTTATTAAATCTATGAGGAGTATTTCATAAACAAAGGGGTTTTATACATCAATTAGGTGTTTGGGCCAGGACCTTAAAAATAGATTATTATTATTATTATTATTATGATTCAATATATATAGTTGAATAATATGTTTCTCTCGATCTCACTCTGAAACAACTAGGGTTTCATGCAATTAGCGGGCACTTTCCCTGAAACCTACAAACACTCTCTGCATGCGCCTGGCACATCCAACTCTGCCACACCCACTAACACAATAGTATGAGGGCAGAAGGAGGGGTGAAACCCCCCTCATACCGTAACGCAACAGCTAATGATCCGAAAAAATCTCATTCTCATCGGTCGTCTTTCGAACCTTCGCTGCACATATGAGACCAATATCTGCAAGATGAGACAGATGGAAGAAAAGGAACATGACTGGATGCAGAGTCATCGTAGCCAAAATTTGCTCGTGTCTGGATACCTAGAAAATGCATCCCTCAAGATCTGGTAGCGCCCAGATATGTCATAAAATCAACCAGAATAAGGGAGCACACACAGTTCATGAGAGACCACGCTCTAATCGATAAATTTATGGGTCTTTGGCCCTTAAAAATGGATCTTGCAAGATGGATCAAGATCTGGTGGAATCTGAAAGGAGATTACGAGCTCCATCTAAGCTCAAAAGGTCTCTTCACGGTCATTTTCTATAACCTGGAATATAAGGACCGCATCTTCAAAGGAGGACCATACTTCTACAACTCAACATGCCTATACCTGTGCTTCTGGACGGACCTCTTCTGCCCCAAAAAGGAATATTTTTCCTATGCCCTGGTATGGATCTGCCAGTTAGAATAAATTTTAATGGGTATTGTCAATATTCTTGGCAAACATGTTAATTCCTCAGAGGCCACAAAACAAAGAAAATACACTTCCTATGCAAGAATATGTGTTTATATGAATATCTCCAAATATTTACCAGGTTTAGTAACCTTGGAATACTAGGATGAGGAATGGGCCAAAACCATAAATTACAAACACATTCATTTTCGCTGCCAAAAATGTCATGAACATGAGCACCTCTTTAGAGACTTCCCCCTTAATGTTCTACCAAAAAAAAAGTTGAGGAGAAACCAAAGGATGGGTTCACACAAGTTCAGAAACGCATAAGAAAAACATAGAAAAAACCCAACAACGACAATGGATGAAGGAACTCCAATACCAACTCTTTAGAAGCCCTCAACCAACTTCTAGAGGCAGAAGAGGTCGAAAACCCACATCAAGCAACAGAAAGAGGAAACACAACAACAAAGAAAAACAACATCAACATGAACACCCAATACAAGGCAACAACTCAGACTCCCAAGCACCTTCCAATATAGAGAAAGCCTCAGAGAGGGAAGAATATATTGTAATTGAAATGGATGAGCAAGAATTGGCTGGCATTGACCTATACAGGCTAGAAGAATCACTTAACAAGAAGGACCTCCAAACAATACCGGAAGATCAACTCAGAAAATTCCATAAGGTTTTCCTTGACTAAACAACAGGGGCTACCTCCAGACTCGGCATCAGAGTGGATCCAAACCCATATCCCTAGAAGAACCCTAAGGAAAACAAAAGGAATGGGCAAATCAATGCACCAGCTAATAAAAGAGGCAGGGAACTACATGATCAATTCGGGGAACATTCAACGGCTCTCAGAGAGATCCTTTTCCCACCCACCTAGTTGCTAATAATGAAGATCATAGCATGGAACATTAGAGGACTAAATGGGAGATCCAAACATAGGATTATTAGAAACTGTGTAAAATATGAAGACCCTGATATTCTCTTGCTTCAAGAAACAAAGTGCGTGAGGCAAATTGCCCAGGACATACTAAAAAATGATGGTGACATTAAAAAAAAATTCATTCAGATTCGAAAGGCGCATTAGGGGGATTAGATATACTATGGAACCCTGCCACAATGATCCTGGATCAAGGCCTCTCCACACCAAGCACACTTACAACTCATTACTAAGTTATTGGCTCGGACAAAGATGGGTTGATTACCAATGTTTATGGCCCACAAAATTGCCAAGACAAGGACCTAATCCTTAAAATATTTTCTTACCTGGGCTCTCTTGTAGAGCACAAGCGATGGATACTTGGAGGATATTTCAACATGATTCTCACACTAGAGGAAAAAAGAGGTGGAAAAAATGCTTGTAACAAGACAACATAAAATTCCATGAGCTAATAGAACAACTCAATCTTGTTGACATAGAAAATGGCAATGGAACCTACACATGGACCAAAACACGATCATGACATTAACAAATAGCCTACATACTAGACTGCTTATTAATATCAGAAGCCCTCATGCTTGAAGGAGAAATGGTAGAGTCCAACATAATTTTGAAGGCGGGCTCAGATCACTAGCTAGTTCAGTTTTAGATAGACACAATAGCCACTCCCAAACTCAAACCCTTCAGATTTGAGAAATTTTGGTTAACCCACCCAGATTTCCAAGAGCTAGCTAGCACCTGGTGGACCAATGCAGAGATCCAGTAGGGGACCAAAATTTTCTTCTTCTAGCAAAGGCTCAAAAACTTCAAACAACAAGTACATAAATGGAACAAAGATGTATTTGGGAACATCTTTCAAGAAAGAAAAGCGTTGAAACAAAAACTAGAAGACCTTCAGGATCAAATCATACAAACAGGATACATGGTCACTTAGTATCAAGAGGAGAACACCATGAAGAGGCAACTTGACGAAAGATACAAGTATGAGTAAATCCTATGGAGACAAAAATATCGGGTTCAATGGATCAAAGAGGGGGAGAAAAACTCCAAATGATTCCACTACTCCATGATCCAAAGATGATTCATAAATCGCATTACGAAGATGGAAGATGATCAGGGAAACACCCTGCTAACTCACGAAGAAATCACAAACGATATGACATACTTCTACAAGGATCTTCTCTCAGAACCCCTTGTGGACCGCACTCCAGCAATAGAACAGGTCACTCAAAAAATTCCATCCCTTATCTCTCTAGAACCGAACGCGGCTCTCATGAGACCCATAATGCAAGCATAGGTGGATCAAGTTGTTCAGGATCTACCTAAAGGAAAATGTCCAGGCCCATATGGTTTCACCACATACTTCTTCCACTACTATTGGCCAATGCCAAGGGAAGAGGTGTGTAAGTTGGTTGACGAATCACACAACTCAGGGAAATTTTTCCTAGTGCTAAATGCCACCTTCCTCACCTTAATCCCCAAGGAAGAGAGGGTCACGAATCTGAAGAAATTTTGTCCAATAGCTTTATGAAACGTGATTTATAAAATCATCTCTAAAGTCATATCTTTGTGACTCAATCCCATACTCCCCTTCATCATCTCCAAGGAGAAATTAGGGTATGTTGAAGGAATGAAAATCATGGACAGTGTCATCTTAGTCCATGAAATCATTCACTTGCTCAAAATCACTCATACTCCAAGTATTCTACTAAAACTAGACCTTTCAAAATATTTTGAAAAATTAAGTTGGTAGTATATGAAAGCACTCTTAACAACTTTCGGCTTCAACAATGAGTGGATCTCCTGGAAAATTAGCCTCATCTACTCTACCTTCTTCTCAATTATTATCAATGGAGTTCCCTCTAAACCCTTCTCTCCCTCAAGAGGTATAAGACAAGGTGACCCACTCTCCCCCGTCCTTTTTGTCATAATGGTTGAGGGCTTGGGTCGCTACATCAAGGCCTCCATTTGCATGGGTTACAATCGACAACCTCACACGTCCAATTTGTTGATGATACGATGCTTATGAACACCCGCACTATGCAAGAAGCCAACAAACTGAGATCCATTCTCAATGATTTCAGTGAAGCCTCTGAAACCACCTTTAATTTGGCTAAATCTCAACTCTTCTTCTTCAATACACCAGAGGCAATCCAGCATCACATCTCGCAATTGATGAACATAATCATCTGCTCCATGTCCTCTCGATACCTGGGACTTCCTCTCTCTGACTCGGAAGCCAGAAACATTTCTTTGGACTCTCTTCTCCTTTCAATATCCAATCGCCTCACCAATTGGACCTTTTGTTCCATCAATCTCCCAGTCAGGCTCATTCTTTTAAAATTTGTTCTACAAGTTATTCATGCCTACCTCTTTTCATCTTTAGCTGCTCCACAATTAGTCATAAAAAAAATAAGAAATATGCAAAGGAATTTTCTATGGCATGGCCATAACCTTGACAAAAGGTGGGCTCTTGTCAGTTGGGACAAAGTATATAAGCCCAAATATCTAGGAGTTATGGGTCTCTAAGACCTAGGAAAATTAAACAACACCATGGGAGAAAATATATGGTGGTGTTGGATCAAAACTTTGACTGAGCTTTGGGAAAAACTATGGAAACATAAATATGCCTCGTAGACACCCCATGCTCAAATTATACAACTACAGGACAAAACCCAAGGGTCCAACATTTGGAACGCGGCCTGGAAAAATAGCACGTTAATACAAAAACATGCTTTTTGGGAAATTCGCAATGGCCAGAGCACACTATTATGGACGAACTATGGTAGCAAGTGCCACCCCTACACACTGAAGAGAAAATAATATGTTATGAAAATCACATCCATGATATAGCCTCCCTTAAAGTGGAGGAACTATGGTCAAACACCTCCAATAATCCTCCTTGGTGCAGCTGGAAAAAACTCCCCAGGATATTCGCATGGCAATCGATTGCGACTTGTAGCATTGGAATCAAATGATAAAACAAAGGCGAATATGTATAAGAACAGAACCATACATTCTTAGATGGGGTCATACCCCACATGGAAACTTCACACTCAAAGAAGGATACACTATGCAGGAAAAATTCCAAAACATTCAAAAAGATCACATATGGGAAATAATATGGAAATCAAGATTCTGGCCAAAAATCTCCACTTTTCTTTGGCTTCTAGTCCATAACAAAATCCTAAATTGGGACAATCTTAGAAAACGGGGATTCATAGGCCCCTCAATGTGCCACCTTTTCCACTAGCAGGAAGAAACCATGGAGTAGATCCTAAATAATTTCCCACTCAGTGAGGAAATCTGGAATCAGGCCACCCTTCTCATGAGAAGGACCAAAAGAGAAAACAACAACATCATCAAGACAATCAAAAATTGGGGGCTCGGTTCCTACAAAATTCCTATCCTAAATAGAACATGGAAACTCCTACCATGATTCATTGTCTCGAAATTGTGGAAAGAGAGAAACAAGCGTATCTTCCACTCCTAGGCCTCCCCACCCCCTCACCTCTGGAATACCATCCTCATGAATCTTCAGAAAACTCTCCAGCTCCACACTTGGACCCAAGAATATTTTCCCAATGATCCAAGCGAACTCTTTGTACTAAACTGATGGGGATTCTCTATGTCCTTCTCCCCCCTCCCCCTGCAGTCCCCCCAAAAAGCAATGGCCTATGGCCCCTCTACATTGGTTCCCCCCTCGTCCTTATTTCAAAAAGTCAATTTCGATGGTGCCTCTAAGGGAAATCCAGGAAACGCAGGATATGGAATGGTCATAAGGAACAACACAGGACAAATTCAATTCCTCATTGCAGAAAATCTAGGGTATGACACCAACAATTCAACGAAAATATTGGGTCTCATCAAAGGAATCCAAATGGCTCTTGAACATAATCTCACTCGCCTAATCATAGAAGGAGACTCCAAATTTATCATTGAGTTAGCCACCAAAACCATAAATGGAAAAGACTCAGAAAAAATCACCCCCAACTGGCATCTTCTGGGTCCCCTAAATAGTCTAGAGGAACTTCTTAAGACCTCTCTAACTCTCACCACCTCTCACATAAGGCAAAGTGCAAACAAAGTGGTGGATAAAATAACCAATGCAGGTGTTGACTCTACTCAGCTGGTCATTTTCATCGACACAAGGTAGTCGTCGAGTTTGCCACTATGGCTCTAATGCATGGAGTTGGCCCAGCAAGACTTCCCCCCTCGGATGGGGTGACACCTGGTTATTGTCAGAGGATATTTGGAATGGAGCGGCCAGGGGAGTTATTAACCTCGATCGCTAACCCCCTGCTCATAACTATAGAATGGCTTGTACCAAGCGGATAATAATGGTAATGTTCTAGGCCAGTGTTGCAAGGTTAATGGCCCCTCACACCAGACAGACCAGGTGTACTAGGCCTAATGTGGCCATCACCTTGGCTTTCATGGCTATCATATACATCAATATGTGGTGTACTAACAGGGAAATCTCCCTAGTGAAATCATTCTCTCCCCCTTTATATTTTCTCTTGCTCCTTGGCTCTTCTAAGAATTTCCTCACCCTTTTCCTCTGCAAATGCATCTGGTCCATTTCTCTCTCAGGTTAATTCTCTCCTTACCCTTACACTACTCTGATTTTTTCCCTCAACCCTCACAAGAGGTTTCACTGCATTTCCTTTGGATTTTTCACCTGCGCTTCGGCTCGTTCGAGCTCTCCCGAGCGCTTTCCAACTGCCACTATGCCCTCTTCCCTTGACCTCTGCATTCTTGCCACCATTCCAAGAGAAAGGGGGAAGTCAAGGAGAGGTGTGTTGTACTACAACACCCTCTCCAGGCATGCCATACTTTCCCCCTCCCAATTGGCTCTCATTGTTGCTCGCATCTCTGGCCCTAGGAATAATAGCCAAGGGCCATCAGGGCCTCCTTCGCCACCCCTCACTCCATCCATGGAAATTCCCCGGTTAAAGAGGAAGCGCCACCGTCGAGTGAGCACACTCATTTTCCCACTAGTCTTCTGCCCCCCCCCAAAATTCAATCCACCGGACCCAGTGTATGGCGACGACAGTTTCATGGTGGAGGAGGAAATCCCCCCAAGAAGGTAGGTGGAGGAGAACATGGTGATCTCTAGAGAGGAAAAGGAAGTGGAGCGACCTCATATCTATGCAAATCAACTCTCGGAGGAGAACCTCCAACTTATATTTGAAATTCCGCAAAAACAAGATGATCAGTTGCACTCACAGCGCATCCTCGGTCAAAGACTGGACATTGTGTTCGATAAAATAGTGGATGCTCTCACGCAGACTCGATTCCCAACGTGTGGCCAAAATTACACCCATTTATGAAACATCCATGGCCACCCAAGCTCGCCTGTGGAGTAAAGCCTCCAGGTTTTTGTTCTTTGTTTTCTCTCGTTGCAGGCTTATGTTTTTTAATTGCTCTTGTTGTAGACTAGATGGTCATAGTGACCAATTCCATACTGTCCATACAATTTTTCTCATATAGCTAGGCCATACAGTTTTGTTCAGTCAGTTTTGCTCATACAGTTTTAGCTCACGCAGTGATGCATCAAAATTTGAGTCTATAATGGCAGCCACCTGTTTTGGTTTCCCTTTTGTGGAAGAAAAAGTGGCTAACACTTGGCATTGTATAGATAACAATCGATATTAATACAAGGACCTTATTTTTATTTACAATATATATATATATATATATATATATATATATAGTTGAATATAATGATTAAAAAATATTACAAGCTTATATTGTATTTATTAGTTACTTGATTACATGGTACACCTTATAGTTTTATTATTAAAAAGTATTGTATTATTATAATATAATAGTTTATTGATAAGTATTTGTAGGTGATAATTATAAAATAAATATTGATATGATGATAATGATAAAGATGATGATGGTTAACATCTACTAGAACCAAATTATTTCTATCAAACCTTAAGAAATGTAAAAAATTACTTGGTTTTCTTTAGAATTTTATTTATCTGCTCCAGAAGATTTAAGAGAAGAATTCCTAAATCACCATAGTTTTGATGAGTTAAAAGGTTAGGAAGGTCAATATTGTTCTAAGTGAAACTTTTTTTTCATATTCAACCCTCTTAATGTCACAAAGATGACAAATTATTTTGACCCACCACATTTTAAGAATTTTCCAATGCCATGTTTCAATATGGAACTCACAAGAATTCGTTCTTATTTCAACAATGTTGATTTTCTTCTTTATGTTAGTCAAGAAACACATATCTATTTTTTATCATCTAGATTAGGGTTGTGTTGGGCTCCAACAACTCCCCCTAAATTTTTACAAAATTTAAAGGGCCCCCGTTAGAATCTTGATAATTATAATGAGCTACAGAATCAACCTTTTCAAATAGTTCCATACCTTGGCTTGCTTTGAGACAAAATTAAGACATTCACTATAGTATGAAACATTCATTACAAAATCATATGTCAAAATTTAGAAATGAGCATAGAAATCTCAATTTAAACAAAAACGTTAATTTTGATCAACTGTTTACTTTCGTTTAAATTATGATTATGTGTTCTTTCTTTTTCTCATTAGCAAGTTTGACTATTTTGAATAATGGGTTCAATACTTCATCAAATAATATCTTGGTTGGTTTCTCATTTTCATGAAATCATTTGGTGATATTAATTAATTAAATTATTTTTTCATTTTGCATCTCATTTCAAAATAATAATAATAAAAGAATTATCTATGATTTGTTTGATTTTGTAAAAAAATAAAATTGATATTTTTTCTCCATTAACTTGAAGCTTCTAGATCATATTTGAAAGCAAATTATAAACAATATTTGTTTATAAGTTATAGTTAGTTTAAATTCATTTTTTTTTTTCTAGATTTTGTTTTATTCACAATTTTTAGGTTATTAATTTAGGTTTCTTTTTGTTTCACAGGTTTCTATTATCAAATATTTGATACAGATCTGATCATGGCTTTATTTTATTATCCAAATATGTTCAATATGATTGATCCAAAAATAATTTTGGATTTCTACAAATAATTTCATGAGCAACAACAGATAAAATTTGGAAAGGCATCAAGATCAGACAGACGATTTTGCAGAACTGATTGCAGACAAACCGTGTGGAATTTGAAGAAACGGTTGAAAACCCAGAACTAAAATAGACCCATTTACCTTTTCGCGTAGAGATTTTCGTAAACAAATGCATGATTTGAAAGATATTGATGTCTTTTTACGAGGAAAATTTCAGGTGGTGAAAATTAATAGTGATGCCCAGACTGTTCATTCATTGTATAAATATATGAGAAAGTTCATAGCCATAGGATCCAAGAATTGGAGAGGAGTATTTAATCCTTTCTCTTTTGTATATTAGTTATTTTGTAAACTTTTTATTTCTTTTCAAATGGAGTAATGGATGGTTGGAATCTTTGGGAGAATGGACGAGTATTTTTAAAGAAGAATATGGAATTCCAAGTTGCTTAATGGTTTTTGTCATGTGAGTAAAATGGTTTTATTTTCGTATAATATCTTCATATTCTTTGAATAATTGATTATGCATTGATTTAAATAGCTTTAGTCTTTTTTATCAATACATGGTTAATTATTATCATTTATGTATTAATTTATTTTTTTTAATCTTTAAGAGTCTATTATCCCAAAAAGTTCTTCCAGGACTACAAAATGGACAAGTGATTCCAAAACTTAATAGAACGACATATATGCATTTTGGATTTAGCCTTTTGTTTATAATGTTGTTATTTATGTTTTGTTAATCCTGTTACATGTGCAGGTCTGATATCTTTAGATTAAATGATCTGTGATGTGTAGGAGGTTTATATTATAAATACCATCTATCATTTTCTCCTCAAAATACAAATGTTGTGATCATATCTTCAATTTAAATAATGAGATTTATCTTTGAGTTTTAAATTGAATGATAAAATGCATAGATTGATTCCAGATTTATCTTGATGTAATCATGTATAATTATGAGATCACAGGTTTATGTTTGTGTTTCATTTTCTGTCATTAAAACCTAAGCTTCCAATACATGTTCTGAATTTATTTAGAACAATCATAAGGTTCATTGTAGATTTCTCTCTTGGACATGGCAGTTGGATATCCTCCAACTATGCAGGTGCTTGGATACACCTCACTAACTCACTGACAAGATAACTTCTTTGTATTTTTCTGTCATTTACATATCATTGAAACTAAAATGTATGGTTTAGCTTTGACTATCCACATGTTCATGTTTCATTGAATTTTTTGCAAGATTCTTTAAATTTATAAAGGAAAAACAATAAATATTTTTATGTGCTTTCTTTATCTGCTTCCTAGAAGCAATCATTTTTCACATCAATTTTTGTAATTTTCGATTAAAACTTGCATCTTGTAAATCATGTAAACGAGACTTGTATATCTTTTGCTTAAATACAACTACTACATTTACATTAGAGTGTATGTACATATATATATAGTGTTTTAGTAATTAGTTAGTTATTTCTCTCTTTTATTCGTTTATTTTAGGATTCTTAGATTGACTAACGGAGCCATTAAACCCTTCAGAACAAGTTACACCAAATGTCTTGGGTTATTTAGACAACCCTAGACCGGACTCGCTCTTCCAGTTGACAGATGGTCAATTTCATCCGTCAACAGGTTGATCACCTCCTTATAGTATATTGATTTTATTTCATCCTCTAATTCTTTATTAAACCACAATTTATCCTTGAATTTGGATGTAATAATATTTGTAATATTATCGTTATTCTACAAATGAACTCTTCCTTTATTCCCTAATGTTTTATCCAAGACAAGGAATCTTTATGTCAACCTTGCTTTAGCCACAAATGGTTTTGACTAGAGTTTGAAGCAATCTTAGTAAGCATTTTTTATTTCATGTTGTTTATCTTGTTATTTCACATTAGGTGCCTATTGATATCTATGCTCTCAATGGGGGAAAGACTCATTTATATGAGGGGGATAGGATAGGTCATATATATCCTTTAATTTTGATATTATAAGTTATAAATATTTTTTTGGATCTACTCTATTTCTCCATGGTTCTCTATAGATTTTGTATCTCTAAACTTTACAACCATATAAGATAACATGAGTGATAAGAGTCTCAAAGAGGAGTTTCTTCTTATCCCATAGCCAATGGTCCATTGGCTTAAAACTATTTTCAAGTCCCTAATAATCTTTCCACCTTCCATTTATCCTTTTCTCAATGATATAGTTCCAATTAATCTTGTGTTGAAGATCCAATATGAGATATTTGTATGAATTTACTTCCTCAAGTTGTTTTTTTCATACGTGAAATTAGCGTAAGTGATATTTTTTTATTTGAATGTCATAACGTTCATTTTGTTAGTGTTAACAAGCACACTTGTATTAGAAAAAAGTTTCTTCATAATTTTTAGTTGTTTGTCAATATCATATGGACTCCTCACCATAAGAACAATATAATAAATATAGAGGAGAAGGATGATCACTATATTATCTAGAGTAGGGTTGATACCACCTACTTGTTATAAGCAAACGTCTAAAATTTCAATGTATATGTCGAAAGGGGTAGGGGACAAAATTGATTAACTCCTATATTACAATTAATTTATTCCATCTAGCCCTGAGTGTTCCTAAACTTAGAAATAAAATTCTCATACAACCTTATTGAGTGGTTCTCAACTTGAAAGGAACTGTTATCTCTTCTTATCTATTCCAAAGCTTAGTCTCATGCATCATGTCAAAATATTTTATGAATTCAACAAAACAACCTATGATATTGGTTTTATTATTCGAACAAGTTCATAGTGCAACAAGGTGGTCCACAGCTGAAGGATAGCTCCTAAATCTGGCCTAGTATTTAGCTCTTTTCCCATGGATTTGTAGCCATATGTTAATCTTATTTTCCAAAATAATTCCATATAAATTGAATAAAAGGTGGATAATCATAATGTTCCTATAATTAGAGGGATTGTGTTTACCCTCACTTTTAAAAATAGGTACAATGAGGCTTTCAGTTCGAGGTTTAGGGAATCCCTTCTTAACTACTAAATTAAAGACTTGTAGATGTGAGAGATGAGGATATGACCTCCAATTTTTAATATTTCTTCTTCGTAGACTTCAATGTCCTTAGATTTCCCTTTTTTTAGTCACTTAACCTCAAACTCTACGTCATCTATGAAAACAATTCTTCCTCTGTAGAAAGGGTTTGAATGTTGTCTATGACATTATCAGATTCATAAATCTTTTTAAGGTAGAAATTCTAGTTCATCAAGGGAATCATGTTTTTTATTTATTTTTGCAATTTAGAACCTACCTATAGAATTTCATAGGATCTAGCTTAGATGGGAGAAAAAACTTCTCTTTCTTTCTATTTATATAGTACATTTTTCCCTTTTAATTAGGGCCTGTAAATATTTATCTTGTCATATTTTAAGAACTCGCTAGAAGTATCTAGAATGTATTGTATAATAATATTACACTCTTTTATCATACCAAAGGTTCTTTGTTCTATTTTCCTTTTTACACAACACCTCGATAAGGAACTTTTTAATTGAAGTAGAGAGAGGTTGTCATAAAATTGTGATAGAGGTATTCAATATTTTCATTTTCTAGGATAAATTGCTCAAGGAAAACCTCCCTAGTGAGCTCAACATGTCACCTATAGGATTATAACTTGGATGTGGAGGATAACACTCCATCCCACAACCACATTGTTATCATTGAAAGTCACCCTCATATTGTGTGAGGATAAGTGGGAGGATGTTGGTTTAGTATGAGTGGAGGTCAATGGACAAAACTCAATATATGAATGATGTTCAACATAGAAATGGAAAAGAAATGCACAGAGAAGTGAGGGTCACAACTAACTTCAGTCGGTGAATTGATTTTAAGTGTGAGAAGAGGGAATACTTAGTAAGAAAGGTGGACAAGACTGTTATGGGCATCATGCCTTCAAGCAGCTTGGAGAAGAAAACATTAGACTCAAGATCACTCTTAAGCTCAAGATTCAGACACTGAAATATGTCCAAACAACACAGTCACAACAACACAATGATCAAACCTACATAACCATGTAGCTGCAACAACTTGACTGGATCCTCCATGCCTCAGGCATTCAGTGTAAGAGAAGAAAATATCACAAGGAAAGTAATTAAAACTGATCACGATACCGTTGTAATCAAACCTACATTACAACAGCATAACAACCCTCAACTGGATCCTCCATGCCCAAGTGTTTTAGCACAGATTTTACAAAGAGATGAAAAGAGGTTGAATTCTATTAATATGAAAGTCTCAAATCTGATACATAACTAGAGAACTGTTATGGCATCAAAACATTACAAAATATGAAGCTCTTCTCAACCAGTTGACGACCTTAACAAAATATCAAAACTAACTCTTTATACTCAAAACAATTCACCAATACCAAGACCATGATCGGGCCACTACGTTCAAGGATTTTCATCTACGTCTTATCTATCAGACTATGTAGGCATTCTTTTGTCATATGCAAACTCATATAAGTATGGGTTTTGCAAGAAAATATGATCGCAGGAGTACCACGGGCTGAAGGTTCAATCCCAACGGTCGGACCTTCCATACCTTCCATTTAGGGGGTGAGACGATATTTCAACCACCTCCCCCATTTCCATTAACTACTTTCCTCGAGATCAGGATGAAGCCTCACACCCATGAATGTTCTAGGCGGTGCCCACGACTTCCTCGAGTCAATCTCGGTGCCTCGAGGCAATGAAACTCTTCTTCTATGACCAATACATGCACTTTCGACCTTTGGCACAACTCCTCTCCATAAATCCATCCTGCATGCGACCTCGGGCCATCACCTGGGGCTCATATCCAAAGGCGCTTTGAGATTTTGTCTTTCGGGAGCCTCTAATTCACTTGATTTCAAATATCGCGATGCCAAAAATTGAGAAATGGCCTTAATCAGATCGACGATCGGACTTGCTTTGAATTTGATGGCCACGATTACTTCCTCGAAAACCCTAGTCACCAGTAGCTCAATAGGCACTTACCCTTCTTTATGGCCTCACTTTTCATATGATCACAAGCTATGATCATTGGCCCCAGTCCTGGGTGCTTTGTGATTCCGCACTTCGCAAACTTGCGTCATGGTCCATGCTAAAACTTATGATTCATGAAACCGCGACTTCTCGGATCTGATGCCACACGTCCCTCTGAATCGGATGACTTCTACTGATTTCAGGTTTCAGGAGTTCGAACCTTTGATGAACAACTTTAACGCTATTTCGATCTCCCGATTCCCATGATCATTTTCCACCATTGATCTCTCCTAATGAGATCTATGGCCAAAATTAAATCTTTGCTTGACCATTTGACTTCAGGATTTTTCTTTGGTGTTATACTATGCACAACTTCTGACCTTCTGAAAAAAAGCACGTCGTCAATTGATTCACGTGATGGATCTCCGTTGTTGAAATATTAAAACTCCCTTCTGCTTATGCTTCAAGCCCGAAATGGAATGCTGGGAAAGTTGTGCTTTGTGCTCATGGTTGCAGCCTACATGATCGAGGATTCAGACGACTGGCTGTGGGCTGGGAAAACAGGGAGGAGTGACTGAGACAAAGAGGAAAGTGATCAACCTTAGAGAAAACAAAAAATATTAGGTCTGAGACTTCTTAGGTAAGACAACAAAGAAAAACAGGTCGTTCAAACGAATGAGGGCAAACAGAGAAAAATTTACAAGACGAAGGGGGAAAAACTTAAGATTTGGTCTGCGAAAAGGAGAGAGATAGGGAAAAATTACAAACTTAGGTGGAAAACACAAACCCACAAGACTCTGACAAGTTCATGTGATAATATTTGGCTCCACAGGGGATGGCATGCTCCCTACAAGCTGCTAAGAATGCACAGCTCAAGTGCCTTAGCTTTGGGTTATGGGGTCTCTTATTGAAAACAAAAAACTAAAAATCAAAACAAAACAAGAGTGGTATTTACAGTGGTGGAGCACTAGTCACGACCTAAACAAAATATTTCTTCAAAAAATTCCCATTGATAGGGCCGACTAAAACCTCAGAATCCTCCAAATTCTGCAACTTAGATGTGTTATTCAGAAATATCTCAGAAATTTTGAAAGGACCAATCCACAAGGCTTCAAATTTTCCATGTTTGCCTTTTTATTGTTTGGGGGCATCCCACTTGAGAACCAGATCCCCCAGGTAGAAATCTTCCTTGCGTGCGCTCTTTTCAAAGGCGTGTTTTATATTTTGCTGATGGTCTTGTGTTTTATCAAGCAACTGCTCCCTTGTTTGTTTCATTTCTATTAGCTGCAGCACCCTCCTGACCATGTCATCGGGTTCTCCTTGGTAGTCTTGGAGGAACTTCTCTACAGGCAAAGAAAGTTGAGAAGGAAATATTGCCTCAATGCCATACACTAGCTAGAAAGGAGAAATGCCCAATGATCTTTTTGTGGTAACTTTGTTAGCCCATAATGAAAACTTCATCTTTGAATCCCAAGATTTCTTGTTGTCTTCTAACAACTTCTTGATGATCTTTATGAGGCTCTTGTTAGAAGAATTTTCTAATCCATTTCCCTGAGGGTAGTAGGGAGTAGAATGGACTAGTGTAATCCCATATTGCTCACATAAATTAAATAATGGCTCAACCCTGAAAGAGGCAACATTGTCTATAATGATCCTTCTTGGACAGCCAAATATGGATATGATGTCTTCAAGGAAATTTATGATTACCTTGTGAGAGGCGCTCCTTGTGGGGATGGATTATATCCATTTGTTAAAATAATCAGTGGCAGTCAAAATCCACCTGTGCTAGCCACTTGAGGCTGGGTGTATTTCTCCAATGAAGTCAATACCCCACTGTTGAAAAGGTCTAGGATCAGAGCTTCAAAGGAAAAGATCTGAGTTGTTTCTTTCCAACAAAATTTTGACACTTGATATAGGCTCTAATATTTGCACCCACATCAGTAAAAAGACTGGGCCATAAATACCCATCACTGAGGATCTTATACGCTGTGGTCCTCCAAAAATGATGTCCCCCACATGAGTTTTCATGAAAATCAATCATTTCCCTTTGGGCTTCTTATGGGTCTAGACATGTCAACAGAACTCCCAGAGGGTCCTTTCAGTACAACACCTAATCAATGATACAATACTTGATTACTTTGAGTTTCAAAGCTCTCACCTTGTTTTTGTCCAAACCATCAGGAGGCTTCAACTTCTACAGGAAGTATATGATGTCTTTATACCAGGTGCATTCTGCTAAGTTGGGGATGGCATGACAGTATTCACCAGCAATTCTAGTTTGTTTATTTTATGAGTCTATATTCATAAAATTTACCCCCAATGCCTTGCAATTTGACTCAACCAGTAACCTAGATAGACCTAGGCCTTTCACCAATTTGATGGGTTTTATTTCCAGGTCAAACTCCATAATTTTGGTGATCCACTTGCTTCTCTTCCCATCGATATCTGGTTGGATCAGAATCTCCTTAACTGAGGCTGAGGGGACATATGAAATAATTTTTAAATGCAGAATATAGACCTTGAAAGCCTTGAGGGATTTCACCAAATTATAAGCTTGCTTCTCCATGATATCATATCTTGTTTCTGCATCCCTTAGTGCTCTGTTGAAAAAGGAAATAGGTTGCTCTAACCCTTCTGCATTTCTTTGTAACAAAACAATAGCCAATGTATCAGATGAAGTGAAGGAAAATATCTGAAATTCCTTGGAATGGTCTAGGTTGATGAGCATAGGTGCTTCAGTCAGCGCCCTCTTAATTCGGTTGAAATAATCTCTTGACTCAGCAGTCCATTTCACTTCATTCCCCTTCATGAGCATGGTTGTAATGTATTTAACCAATTCAACAAAATTAGAAATGAACCTCTTAGAAAGATGATTTTACCCAAAAATGACTGAACCTCTTTCCTGGTTCTAGGAAATGACAAGGACTAGATGGCCTCCACTCTTCTCGGATCAATCTTTACCCCTTCAGCTGACACAATATGACCCAACAATTTTCCCTCCTGCATGGAAAATAAATATTTCTTGGGACTGAGGGAGACACCAAACCTTCTGCACTTCAGGAAAACCTTCCTTAGATGATAGCAATTCTCTTTATCAAAATTGGAGAATATTGTAATGTCATCCAGATAGATGACTACAAATTTATCCTTTTCTCCAATGAAGGCAATGTCCATAGCTTGTTGGAAGGTCGCTCCCGCATTCATCAATCCGAAGGGAATTTTAGCATACATGAATGTGCCTCAAGGAGTTATGAAAACTGTCTTTTCTCTATCTTCAGGAAAGATAGAGATCTGATTGTAACCGGAGAAACCATTGACCATAGACATCCTAGATGAACCAGTCACTTTCTGAAAAATGTGCTTCATTTTTGGTAAGGGGTAGTTATCCTTTTTGGAGCTCCTGTTCAAATTTATGAAATCAACACACAACCTGATTTCCCCATTCTTCTTCCTCACAGGCACCAAATTAGCCACCCACTCCAAAAATATCAAAGGGATGATGATCTGTGCATCCAACAGCTTCTTGACTTCTTTTTCCATAATCGGCAGTAGCATGGGATTTATTTGTCTGAGCTTCTACTTGAAAGGTTTGGCATCTTATTTCAAGGGATTTTGTTTTCAATGAAATTGGTTTCATATGTTCTCAAATCCTCGTATGTCCAAGAAAAAACATCAACGAACTCCTTCAAGAGTCAGACATATTCATTCCTTTGTTCTTTTGACAAGCTGCTAGACAATTTGACCCATTTGGGATCCTCCTTAGTTCCTAGATTGCATTCAGTCACAACAGCCTCTTCAGTTGATCCTTCAACCTTTACAGCAACATCATTTATGTCAAACAATCTCTACAAAGGGACAAGCCCCTTTGGAATATGGTTGCTAGGAAACTGAACAATACGATGGTTAGAAATCTTATTCATAAAAACATCAGCATGAGGGATTTCTTCATAATCATGATCCTGTTAGATATGCATATCAGAAAATTCATCTAGAATATCAAGGATTTTTTTTATCTCACTATCATCCTCAAATACCTTCCAATGTTTGGTGTTTTTAGGAATAGAGGGTTTGTATTGTATCTCCACCTCATATTTGAGTTTGGGGGGCAAAGGGACCTTAAAATTACTTGTTGAGACCGCCAAAGAATCTGCCACATAATTCTCCTCCCTTGGAACAAATGAAATATTAAAATCCAAGAAGAAATTGTCAATCATATCCCATACCTCATTTATATATTCCCTTAACCTTGGGTGCTTATCCTGATACAAATTTCTGACTTGATGAATAATCAGCTCAGCATCTCCAAACACTTCTAGCTCCTCAATTTTCATGTATTTGGCAACTCTCACACCCAAGATAAGAGCCTCATATTTTGCCATGTTGTTTGTTGTTTCAAATTCCAACTTGCAAGATAGAGATATGGTCTCTTGGGTGGGGGAAATAAAAACTACTCCAGCACCAACACTTTCCTTAGAAGAGGCTCCATCAAAAAACATTTTCCACACAGAGGTCTTGGGGGGAGGCTCTTTGCAAAAGGTAATAGGTTGCTTTCTAATTTCAATAGGAGGCTGAGGAACATGAGAGAGCTACAAAATACTGGTTCCTAAATCAGTATTGACTGAGAAAATGGGTTGGTTGATGGGATTGGCTTCATCACTGATAATGTAGGAAAGTTGTGATTCTCTATAAAGTCTTCTATGTTCCCCTCCGAACATAGGAATGGTGGCATATAACATATCCATATGGAAAGTTCCCCCTAGTATTTTGATCCATGATCTAGACAAAATCATCCCAAACTTAGGAGGAACATCAACTACCACTATATCCATGACCACAATCTTCATTGGCAATTGGAACAAGGAGACGACCAGGTCTTTAATAACACTGAGGCATTTCACTTTTCTGGAATCAAATGAATACAGGTCATGGTAGGTTTTTGTAACTTCCAACCCCAACTCATCCATGAAAATTTTAGGCATAATATTGTGAGATGCTCTTGAATCCATCAAGCAATTGTGCAACACCTTATCATGGATGTTTAATGATGTATAAAAGGGAGGTGAGGAATCATCTCTATCCTCTACCAAAAGGCCTAGTATAATAGCTGGCTTTTCATCTTGAAGGTTGACTGAGTCTGTGGGATGAGACGAAAGTTTAGGCTTCCACACTTTGGAGAGGCACCTTCTGAAGTCCTCAAACTCGATCAACCCCGAAAGTGGTATGGGGATCCTAATATTTTGAAACTTCTGCTCTAAGATATATGAGGAGGGAGGCTTTAGAATATCCTTCACTTTTGGGATAAGTCTTTTGACCAATGATGGGGGGTCTTGCACCTTATTTTCTTTACTATTGTCTGCCACCTCTTTAGCAGGCTTCTCAGTTCTGTTAGGCTAGTAAAAAATATCAAGCTTCCCCTCTTTCTTTTTTGACCTTGGATTATATCTATTTGGATGTTTGCTAGCCTTTTCCCCTTTGCTTAGCTCATTTAATTAACTATCCATGAGAGACTCCTCATATGCAGTTTGGGTTAAATGAGGAAATGAGGAGGTTTCCCCAAGACAATGAATTTCAGGATCAAGATCTTCTTCCTCTCCTTCTTCGTCAGTAACAAGGTTATTTTAGAGAGGAGCTTGAATTTTCTGATCATCTCTATCTTTGCTTCTTTCATCTCTTTGGATGATTTGGGGGAATTGTTTGTTCTTTTGAAGATACCCCTATTATCATCATTTTGGGGATACCTATAGCTCTGATTTGCTTCCAACTTCAACCTTTCCACCTCAACAGAAAGTGATTTTATTATCCTGGCACTTTAATATTCTGGGGAGTGGGAAGCAGAGGAAACAAAGGTTGAATCTTCAGATTTACCTCTCCTCTTGTCTCTATCGAATTCGCTCATGATTTTTTCTACTGCCAGTAGATTAGATTCTACTTCAAGGGCTGCATATTGCATATGAACCAACGAGGTGGCCCTTCTTTCTCTCAACAGGAGAAAAAACTCGGGGTCAAAAGCACTAGCATAGGTAACCTTGTCCGAGGTTTCAGTAGGTTTTATTTCAAGAGGAATCTTACCATACATCCTGTTGAATCTTTTTGAGAAATCTGAAACATATTCCCCTTCTTTCCTCTTAAGCGCCCCGAACACTGTAATATAATAAAGAAAATGTTTTTTATCCCCCCAATGTCTTAAAAATGTATCATTTAGGGCTTGAATCCCATCAATAGATCCGGGGGCCAAGCCCCTAAACCATTTCCTAGCCTCGCCATTAAGGCTATGGAAAAAAACCCTCATCCATACAGCCTGATTCAAGATGTCATAATTATCTGCAAAACTGTAAAAGGCTTCAAGGTGTTTCTCTACAGTTATTCTTTCCTCCCTCATGAACTTGGGGAACACCTTAAGGTAGCCTTCAGCTTGGAGATCATTCAAAGGATGAGGTAAGATGAGAGGGGCGTATCTATCAGCCACTGTGTTAGCCATTATGTCTCTAGGTAGATTAGCACATGCCATTGGTATGTGAACTGGAGGAGAACCAGAAGGAGATGGAGTTGGGATAGGTACGACTGTAGTTGTGTGTCTGGGAGAAAGAGGCAACTACTGAGTGTTTGGGGAAAATGCTACAAGGCTCAAGGGGACAGAAGTTTCCCCTTATGTAAATGCAACAACTCTACTAGGGGGAGGAGTCATAAAGCCTGGAGTGGGAAAATATTCAGAGGTCCTAGGTCTAAACCACTATATGATATCAGGGGAAACAAGGGTGTCAAAGCCTTCTCCTTGTAAACCAAGGCTAGGAGGGGAGAAATCAACATGAAAACTCCCAAAATTTAAAATTCTTGAAACTCCAAAAAATGGTAGAATAAGAGAACTATAAGCAATTAATGGAGTTTTTAAAGAAGGATTATGTAAATTACCAGCATCGCTTGGTACAATAGTTAAGGTACCTTCTTGAGAGGTCTTTCCTTTTCTGATAATTTTCTCTGGGTCAACTTTAGGTGTCGCTAGAGGTAGTTGCAGAGTGGACCTCGTGTGTCTGCCTTTGGGAGCCACAACTGAAACAGTGAAGTCTCCAGGTGCAAGTTGAAATCTTCAAGGTATTGATTTATGATGCACCTTTAGAATCATAATTTATTTTTTGTTCTTACCCAGGTAAATTTCTTCAATTCATTCCCTGGCAACGACGCCATAAATGTTAGCACTGAAAGTCACACTCAGATTGTGGGAGGATAAGCCCAGTACCCATCATAGTTTTTGGTGGATGTTGGTTTTGTATGATTGGAGGTCAATGGACAAAACTCAATATATGAATGATGTTCAACACAGAATTGGACAAGAAATGCATAGACAAGTGAGGGCCACAGCTAACTTCAGTCAGTGAATTGAGTTTAAGTGTGACTAGAGGGAAGACTTAGTAAGAAAGGTGGATAAGACTGCTATGGGCATCAGGCATTCAAGCAACTTGGAGAAGAAAAATTCAGATTCAAGATCACTCTTAAGCTCAAGCTTCAGACACTTAAATATGTCCAAAAAACACAGTCACAACAGAACAATGATCGAACCTACATCACCATGCGGCTACAACAACTCAACAAGATCCTCTGTGCCCGAGCCATTCAGTGTAAGAGGGGAAACGATGACAAGGAAGATGACTAAAACTAGTCACGATACCGCTGCAATCAAACCTACATTACAACAACATAACAACCCTAGACTGGATCCTCCATGCCCGAGTGTTTTAGCACAGGTTTTACAAAGAGATGAAAAGAGGTTGAATTCTATTAATCTGAAACTCTCAAATATGATACATAACCAGAGAACAGTTCTGGCATCAAAACATTACAAAATAGGGAGCTCTGCTCAACTAGTTGACGACCTTAACAAAATATCAAAACTAGCTCTTTATGCTTAGAATAATTCACCACTGCCAAGAGTGCAATCGAGCCCCTACGTTCAAGGCTTTCCATCTATGTCTTCTCTGTCATACTGTGTAGGCATTCTTCTGTCAGATGCAAGCTCAGATAAGCATGGATTTTGCAAGAAAATCTACTCGCAGGAGTACCACGGGCTGACGATTTAGTCCCCATGGCTGGACCTTCCATACCTTCCATTTAGGGGGTGAGATGAGGTTTCAACCACCTCCCCCATTTCCATTAACTACTTTCCTTGGGATCAAGAAGAATCCTGACACCCATGAATGTTCCAGGTGGTGCCCATGACTTCCTCGAGTCAATCTCGATGCCTCGAGGCAATGCATCACTTCTTCTGTGACCAATATGAGCACTTATGTTCTTTGGCGCAGCTCCTCTCCATCGCTCCATCCTACATGCGACCTCGGGCCATGAACTGGGGATCATATCCAAAGGTGCTTCCAGATTTCGTCTTTCGGGATCCTCTTCTTCACTTGATTTCAAATATCTCGATGCCCGAAATTGGAAAATGGCCTTAATCAGATCGACGTGCAGACTTGCTTTGAATTTTACGGCCTCAATTGCTTCCTTGAAAACCCCAATCACCAGCTTCTAAATAGGTTCTTACCCTTATTTATGGCCCCATTTTTCATATGATCACGTGCTATGATCATGGGCCCCATTCATGGGCGCTTTGTGATTTCTCACTTCACAAAATTGCATCGTGGTCCATGCTAAACTTTTGATTCGTGAAACCATGACTTCTTGGATCTGGTGCCACACGTCCCTTTGAATCGGACGACTCCTGCTGATTTTGGGTTTCAAGAGTTTGGACCTTTGATGAACAACTTTAATGCTATTTCGAACTCCCAATTCCCATGATCACTTTCCACCGTCGATCTCTCCTAATGATATCTACGGCCCAAATTAAATCTTTGCTCAACCATTTGACTTTGGGCTTTTTCTTTGGTGATATACTGCGTGCAACTTCTAAAATTATGAAAAAACGCACACCATCAATCGATTCTCTTGATGGATCTTCATCATTGAAAGATTAAAAATGCCTTCTGCTTGTGCTTCAAGCCCGAAATGGAATCTTGGGAAAGCTGCACTTTCTGTTCATGGTTGCGGCCTGTATGATCAAGGATTTAGACAACTGACTATGGGCTGGGAAAACAGGGAGGAGTAACTGATACAAAGAGGAAAGTGATCAACCTTAGAGAAAACAAAAAATCTTAGGTCCGAGACTTCTCAGGTAAGACAACAAAGAAAAAAACGTCGTTCAAATGAACGAGGGCAAACAGAGAAAAATTTACAAGCCGAAGGGGAAAAAACTTAAGATTTGGTCTGCGAAAAGGAGAGAGACAGGGCACAATTACAAACTTGGGTGGAAACCACAAACCCACAAGACTCTAACAAGTTCATGTGATAACACACGTGAACTAGACCAAATTGATAGTTCAATATTGTCGTTATTTTATAGGAAATTTAACTCATTATTTAAATCCTCTAAGAAAACATTAGTTTTATCTTCAGAAATGATCAAGTTCTTTTGGTTATTATAGTTCTCTTCAACATGAATTTTTTGGATGAGAAGTTTAAACTTAGGGTTAAATTTCTATGATACTAGTCGGGCTCATGGTCAATTAAGATGTCAAAATTCACTATTTGGTTGTATATGGGGATATCAGATATCACATAATCTACAACACTACTATCAATCCCATGAATACAATTCATTCAGTTGGGTTTTGTCCACTTCATTAGATCATTGCAAATTATTAGATACTAAGAACTACAGAGCTTGATTAGGTCGATACCAAATGAATCATCAACGAAGTCTTTAGATTTTCTTTTGTACCTACTAGATAAAAATAGGTCCTCATCTAGACATATAGGATTGGGGTTGGAACCATTTCTTAAAATAAAAACTTGATTGGTGTTTTTTCTACCATTAAAATCTCCTAGCAAAAGGATACTCCCTTCATTTCTTGTATTATAAATATCTTCTTCTAAGCCATTCTCACGACACTTTTTATCTAGATTTTTTTTATATAAGGTATAATTAATATGTGCAAAATAACATATTTCTATATAAATATTTTGATATTAATATCTAAAATATCCATCCACATTCACTAATTGAAAGGGTCTTTTTAGTGAAACCTAATGTGAGGAAAATTCATTTTTTTTAACACGCTATGCTTCCAATTGCTCTATACTATGATCACTTTCTCTATACCAACCACAAGACAAAAAATTCTATGCTAGGGACCTTATATTCTTCATAATATAAAGTTTCAAAAATAAATATAAAATCAATTTCACTTGAGATCCAACTTAACATAGGACTTTATCTCCATTGAAAGTCACAACAATTCTAGGAGAGGATCCAAAGTGTCCCAAATTTCTATTTATTATTATGATTCTTGTCTCTATCCCTAACAATAGATTTTCTATTCATAATTGTTGTCCATTTTCCTTCCTTCCTAGCTTCTTTTACATTTTTAATTTCTTTCCTTAATTTAGCTTGGTCTTCTAGAATGAGGTCTTCATTTATAAATATTTGTGGCCCTTTCAAACTTAAATATTTACTAAATATGTCATATTTGTGGTCATTAGAGCTTACCTTAACATGAATTAACCAAACTTTATACTCAATTATTTTGTCCATCATCTTTGCTTCTATGGGACAAATTGTTCTAATTTGGAATTTATGTTGTAGTTATTCATTGACTAAAGCTAGTTTCTCCTCATATTTCTTCTCTTTTAAACAAAAAACTTATGAGTTTCAAGGATCTTTTGTTATGCTCTTGGCCCAACTCTATAATCTTATTTATTCCTCTTTGATGGGTTTGATATCCAATTTACCTTCAAAACTATTTAGGACCAAATTTTTATTTAGCTTTTCTTCTAGATCTTTAATATTATTCCTAAAATTAAAATTTATTTGATTATTGACCTTTCTTTGAGTTGATTGTTTCTTTCTTTATTTTCTTCTCCATTTCTTATAATTTTTTCTCTATTCTCTACAACTTAGTCTCCAACCCTAATATGTTATTGTCTATATGTTTCTGAATCTTGTCTTCAAACAATATAAAAAATTTATCAAGCATTACATTTAATTTTGTTTGAAGTTTGAATTCTCTCTTTTTTCTATATTTATCTAATCATTCTATATATTTTCAAAAACTATCTAGATTTATTTTTTTAGTTTTAATAAATGCGATGAATTGTTCATATTGGAATAAAGAAGAAATACATTATAAACAAGAGTGGGAGAACAAACTTGTGCCCCCTCATATATTAGGGTTGTAGAAGTATATCATTTTCTGTTAAAATGTTGTGTGAAAATGTCTCACTGAAAATTCATTTTTGAGAAAAAAATTGTTGAGCACTTTCCCTTATTTCTAAGATAGTACCCAAATAAACCAAATTTTGTAAAGACTATAAGCATGGCCAACAATACAATCTTTAAAAAATCAACATATATTTGGTTAAAATGTATTATTTACATGGATTAGTATATAAATGAAATTAAGAATTAACGGAATAATATAATTTTATGTAAAGATTAACCGAATAATATAATTTTATCTTATATGATATATAATGGTTTCTTTTCTAAATTATGTAATTTTCTATATTATTCGGTTAATCCTTAGGAAAAAATATTATAAATTTATATTATATTTATTAGTTAAATAAGTATATAGTATATTATATAGTTTTATTATTAAAAATATTATATTTTTAATAGAATAATTTATAAATATTACATATAATTATAAGTAATATTTATATATTTTAATATTAAAAGTAATATGTTATATATATATATATATATATATATATATATATATATATAAAAAGTAAGTATTCTATAAAAATCTTTTCAAAATAAAAAATTACAACATCGACATGTTTATCCGAGGATTGTAGTTATTGAATTTTCTCGTGGGGAAACCAATTCAGCTAGCCTCTCAAGTCCAAAACCATTGTTTTAGAAAACCAGTCATATAACATAATTAAGAAACTAGAGTGGAATCGCCCCATGGACAAACTGATTCACCCAGGATTCTAGACCCTCTAGGACTGAAATAAGACAATCATAATAGATTATAATTGAAAAGACAAGTGGAAAAATATAAACAAAACAACCATCAGGCCATGCAGTCTGACACCTGTGCAACTCATGTTGTGGATGGGTTGTGTGGCCCCGTATCCAAGGTGGGTTCCTGGAGCGCTGGAGCCAATTCTGGTGTTGCGTCGTCCACTGGAGACCTTTGCGGAGCTGGGACCAATATCGTCTATGAGTCCCCTAGTGCATTTGGTGTCACTTTTGATGGGTGGCAAGAACCATGCAAAGAGGAAAGCATCTGCAGGATTTGTGTTCCCTTTCTGTCCAGGACTTCCAGTCAAAAGCATAGGTCGTCCACCTCTTTGCAAACCTCGAACACCAAGTCTTGTAGAATTGCAAGGTCGTTTGTAATTTTGCACAGGAAGCACAGTCTGAGAAAGAGTGGGGCTGCTCTGGATGTTTCTCATGGCAACCAAAGATACCTTTTCATGGAGATTGGATCAGTGGCGATTGCACTGGCGAAGGCATAGAATCAGAGTTCTCAGGTGAATTGGGAGGGACGATTAGGGTAGGTTGCGAAGAGGAGGCCAAGTCTGGTATAGGCCCTGGGTTGAAGCCCAGTGAGTTCCCTAGGAGGTTGAACCATTCAACTCTACACGCATAGGGCGAGGAGACAGGCGAGAGACCATTGAGACTATGAGAGGACTTCTTTGAAGAGGCTGGCAAGGAGGGTGACGAGCTATGCGAGAGTGTGGGGGCAGACGAGGGTTGAAATTCCATGCATGACTAATTTTGGTGCCAAGTCAAACCGCGTTTGGACTTTCCACGCAGTCTCGGCATGGCTGGAGCACAGAAAACGTAAGCATGCACAAGAAAATGGCGAGAATGGTCGATGGGCACCAGAGGAGGGCATAGACCGTGGGATGGCTCTCGCAAGATAGGATAAATATGGAGGAGACGCTGGTGAGCTTCATGGTATGAATACCACTAAGAGGGGAAGATGCACACACGTAGAGGTGACGAGAGTAATGGCGAATCCATCTATCGGACATGAGGCCAAAGAAGAGCGCACTAGGAGTGTTAATGGCACTCTGGTAGAAATGAATTAGATTTAAGTTCATGGTGTGGGAGGTGGGGAGGGGCATGTGCCAGTCACGTGGTTGTTTCCGCGTTGGTAGTCACCATTCCCATCCTCGTGGCACCTGTCCTGCATTAACACTCCATCGGGTTACTGTCTATAACAAGAGTCGTGTCCATACATATCTGGAGGGTTGGATGCATCTGGTGGGTGGAGGCCAGGCAGAGAAGGTCCTCTCCTTCCAAGGAAACTCCAGTGTTGGATAGATCATTTTCAATATGATTTTCTTTATGTCTCACATACGAGGGGATGAGAGCTTTGTGGGGTCGGATGAGAGTTGCAATGGTCATGAGCCCATATGAGAGTCACCAACATGGTGAGATTTTTTTTGGATCTGCTCCATTCATAATTTTCCCGAAGAGGTTGAGAATGACTTGTGAGTACCCTTCCATAATCAGTTTGTGATAGCGTTGTGCTAGAGCAATTTGCAGACCTTTTGTAAGACCCCACAGCTCTTCCACATTGTTTGTAGTGTGACCCATGCTTTCTGCTGAGATGAGAAAGATGTTCCCCTGTTGGTTGCGTAAGACCACTCTGAAGCCTGCTGCCCTCGGATTTCCTTTGGAATCCCCGTCGAAATTCATCTTGATGAAACCTTCAGGCGGAGAGAACTAATGAGAGGGTTTGTCCTTGATCTTATATCTCTGGGGTGTAATGGAATATATCAGTTTTAAAACGAGATTCCATTGTCCATGATGCCTTGTTCTCGAATTGGACAGATCAGATCTGCTTCTGTCCAATGCTGCAGACTGATTGTTTCTCTAATGTTGGTGCAACTTTGGGTCCAACTAAATTTCCAATCTCTCTAAGTGTTCCAGAAGATTCTCCTGTTTCTCTCTTTCCAAATTTTCCATAGGATGAAACCGGGGAGTAGCCGCCATATGCGGTTCAAAATGAGCGATTGGAAGGCCACCTCCCACCACTCTTCAATAGTTTTTCTAAGGCTCTCTCGCTTATGATCTGAAATGCACGTGACTGATGCACATTGATCCCAAAATCTAGAGATTTAGGTACAAGTATTGAGTAAGTGATTTTGCATTTCCACATCCTTCATGCAGAGCAGACATATGGAAGGCCCCGTGAATCCTTGTTTCATAATATTGTCCCAAGTGAGAATGATACCATGAGCCACCAACCAAAGGAACATACTAACTTTAGGCCAATGCTTGAGTGACCATATTTTAGTCCAAACTTTCCCAGGGGGAGGTTGAGTGAGGTTCATCTTGATGGTGTAAGCTTCTTAGATATTTAAAGTGCCCTATGAAGAATGTCCCCATCAAAGGATGTTCTCTCCCTGTAAAATTTGAATTTTCCTGGCACTGATTAGGTTGTACTAAGGTTATAGGTCCACGTTCTCTGTGATGTGTAGGTCATCTATAGTGGATTTCTATCTTCTCTAAGTGGCACCCAAGGAGTGCTCTTGCCAGTAGTCTGCGACTTTCGTCATACCCTCTTGGGTAGTCGAGATGAGGAAGGTGTCAGCCTGGGCATCTTGCGCCAGAACAAGCAACTGCTGCCATGATTCGTTCCAGAAGGAGGTTGTTCAGCCATTGCAAATTTCCCAGAAGGAATGATTGACCACTAAAATTTGATTCTTCTTGGCTGCCATCCAAATCAAGGACCCTCGGATGTCCCCATTCCATCTGATTAGGTTCGTTTCAGCAGTGTTGGGTGTGTACTTTCTTGTCCACATCTTGGCCTAGAGATATTGAGGTCTATTTAGCCATCTCCACCAAATTTTTTCACTCAAAACTTTGTTCATAGTTCCCGGATCTCTTAGCCCTAAACCCCCCTATGCCTTAGGTTTATAGAGATTTTCCCAACTGACCAGCGCCAAATTTTTCCCTGTCTTGGTGCCTTGCCACATAAAGTTTCTTTGCAGAGTTGTGATAGCATTGAGAACATAGTTGGGAGCTTCTAGGGACAAGAAGGTGTATATGGGCAAGGCTTGAAGCATGGACTTGAGGAGGATAAGGCAACTAGGGATATTGAGAGCACGATAGGTCCAAGAGGCAAGATTTTTTGTGAAGGAAGTGAGGAGGCTTTCCCATGAGTTGTTTCTAAGGGCCTTGTCGAGGAGGGGAATACCCACATATTTGGACAGATGGGAGCTTCGAGTGAAACCCAATATCGCAGTAATGTGGAGTTGGATCAACATTGGGGTGTTAAATAAGAAGATCTAGGATTTTTCCTTATTAATATCCATTCTAGAGGCACTGCATAAGGTTTGAACAATGGAGAGGATTTTTTGGGCCTCTTGGACGGTGGGGGATCCCATCATTAAGGTATCATCAACAAATTGAGTATGAGAGACCAGAGGATTGATGCCATGCAAGGGTAATCCTACCAAAGTATGGTTTTTTATTGAGGATTGAATGGAGCGGCTTAGACCTTCCGCCATGATTATAAAAAGGAACGGAGACAGGGGATCCCCTTGCCTAATCCCACGTGTGGGTGAGAAAGGACGAGAGGGGACTCTGTTGATTAGGATTTAAAACAAGGCATAGGAGGTGAGATTTAGGATCCAATTAACCCAGGAAGAGTAAAAAACAAAGGCTAAGAGAATAGAATACATGTAATCCTAGCTTAGCTTGTCAAAAGATTTGGAAATATCTAGTTTTAACAACATACCTGGAGTGTGAGTCTTCTAAAGAGAATGGATAAATTCATGAGCCAAGATAACGTTGTCCAAGATTTGCCTTCCTTCCACGTAACTTGATTGTTCAGGAAAGATGATGAAGGGAAGGATAGGCTTGAGGTGCCGAGTTATCACCTTTGTTAGCAGCTTGTAGATGGTGTTGCAAAGAGAAGTAGGTCGGAATTGTTTTGGGTGATTGACTTGATCCTCTTTTGGAATAAGGGTGAGGAAGGTGGTGTTGAGGGCCGGAAGGACTTGACCGGAAGCCTTGGAATATTCAATGATTTTCCACACCTCCTCCCTTACCATCGTCCAGTAGTGATGGAAAAAGTCCGAAGTGAAATCGTCCGACCCAAGATATTTTCTTATTGGAGTGTCATGAAGTGCTTGGTCCACTTCCTTGATTGTAATAGGCCTTATCAGTGCATCATTCTTCTCCACCATGATTTTGGAGGGTATATGCTGAGTGATTTGGGATATGGCTTGAGATCTATCCCCCAAAGGTTCATAAAAGAGATCTTGGTAGTAGGTGACCAGCTCTGATTCTAGGTCCTCATGAGAGTGGAGGGTGTGCCTGTCCTCTATGACTAGCTACGAGATGCGGTTGTGTTTTCAGGGGAAATTGATTGTTCGTCAACTGGGAGAATGAGTCATTTCTGGGGTTTTCTAAGTAACCCAAGCCATTTGGTGTAACTCGTTCTGACGGGTTTAGTGGCTCCGTTAGTCAATCTAAAAATCCTAAAAGAAATAAATAAAAGAAAGAAAGAACTATCTAATTACTAAACACTATATATATATGTACATATGCTCTAATGTAACTGTTGTAGGTGTATTTAAGAAGAAGATATACAAATCTCACTTATGTACATGATTTACAAACTGCAAGTTTTAATCAAAACTTACGAAAATCATTGTGAAAAATGATTGCTTCTAGGAAGTAGATAAAGAAAGAAAATAAAAATATTTTTTGTTTTTCCTTTATAAATCTAAACCAATATGCAATTAAATAAACTAAGAAACGCAGATGTGCAGGTAGTCGAAAGATGAACCATACATTCTGATTTCATTAATATGTAAAAGAAAGAATTGAGAAATACAAATGGGCTAACCTGCTTATTAGTTAGTGAGGTGCATCCAAACGCCTGTATGAGTGAAGAACATCTAGCTGCCACGTCCAAGAGAGAAATCTGCAATGAACTTTATAACTATTCTAAATAAATTCAAAACATGTATTGGCAGCTTAGTTTTAATGACAGAAGAGGAAACACCAATAAAACCCTGTGATCTTATAATTGCACATAATTACAGCAAGATAAATCTGGAAGTAACTTATGCATTTCATCATTCAATTAAAATTAAAAGATGAATCCATTCATTCTAATTGAATATATGATCACAGTAATTATATCATGACCAACAAATTATAGACGGTATTTATAATATAAACATCCCAGACATCATAGATCATTAAGCCTAAAGCTATCAGACCTATAAATGTATTAGGACTAACAAGACATAAATGAAAACATCATTAACAAAAGGCTAAAGCCAAAATGCATATATGTTGTTTCATTGAGGCTTGGAATCACTCGTCCATCTTCTTCCCTCAGCTAAGATGATTTCATTACAAAAATATGGAGTATTTAAAGAGTTCACAAAGGCTAACCTTCCTATCTTCTAAGATAGGATCAGATCTCAAAAAGATTTAAAAGTTACAAATATAGAGGGATTGAAGCCACTCAAGATCAAACTACATCTTCAGTATTTATGAGAATTTCCTCCTATTTACAAAATAAGCAAAGGAAAATAGTTGATTGACCAAGTCCAACACACTCCATCCCATCATTAATTACATTATATCCATCCAACTGATAACAAAATTCGAATCACAAAATCTCATAATTGATCATAGCTTTGACACTGTTAGCGTTTTTTATTATGATATTGTCTGTCCTCTTCAAACGTTTTACTTGTCTTTGTGCATTGGTCTTGAGCTCACTATTTTCATTTACCAATGAGTCATTTTGAGCCATGAGAGATTTGATCCTCGCTTGAAGGATAGGGATGTCTGTGTAGTATTGACCTATCCAATGTAAACAAACTTCACAATGTGCAGCAGGGGAAATCGATTGAGGAAGTGTGTAATTGTGTGGTAAAACATCATTTCTACCCACTGTCGGCCTTTGACCGATTTTGATACCTGTAAATTCCTTGTTTTCTTTCAAACACAGTGGGATATTATCCACATAATCAAATGGTTGATCTGGTTCTGAACAATTCATATCTTCTTGTGCCATAAACCTCTCGATCTTGGAGTTAGAATTGTCATGGATCTCAACTGAATTGATCAAGATCACATGAGATTTGGATTTATTTCGCAGACTCCTTGAAATGAGTCGGCCATGCCTCTTATTACGAAACCCTATTTCTTGATTTTTCTTTGGCTATTTGTGTGGGTGTTTGTTGTTGGTTTTTACAGTGGGATTAGGGAAAACAATGTGTTCATGCTCAGGAGTTTTAATAACCCTAGAACTAGCATCATGTTGCTCACACAAAGGTTGAAAGGGAAATGCCATTTCACGAGGGTTTTCATACAAGAAGTATGGTCTGACACTTGAGAGCCCGAGAGGTTTCTCTATCATGGGTTTATCCACCATAGGGGTCTCTATAGGATTTACTGTAACAAAGCCATTACGAGTTATGAAACCATCCCAATCGTCACCAAGTGCTTTCAAATGATGAACTAACAATAACTTAATCAAACCATGGTGAAATAAGATGGAATCCAAGTTTTGCCTTTTATATCTCTTTGACATTTTATTCAAACTTCTTAGCAGGTAAAACGACATGTTTAAATGAAAGCCAATAAAATGCATGAAATCGTATGTGGTAAAGAAACACCAAGCCAAAACGGCCTTCACATGTGACAAACTGTCTTAAAACTGCCAACAAACCATGCCATCTAACCTTGAGTAAGGAGATCGGAATACCTTTGTCACAGCATTGAATTTTTTGGGAGGTGACGAATAGACTCCAGGGTATTTCGTCCAACTTAAAAATTTTAAGCCACCTTTGACTAGCGAGAGGAAGCCTTGTTTCTTCACTCAGAAATTCTTCGGTGATCTCCAACTACATATCACCCACTTTGGCTCTACATCCATCAAATGTAAGGGAAAATTCTTTGGCTACTCGCAAGTTATAACCCTGGAATTTCTCAATAAACATATCCCAACCTTGGCTCTTAAGATCGTCACTCGCATCATCATACAACAACAAATTTTGCGAGCCATTTGGCTCAAATCAGATTACAGGGGCCATAAGGGTTTGAATAGATGGTAACACGAGTGACCCAAACTCATTGTGGGCTTAAGAGGTAGCAGCAAGAGAGGAAAGTCTGAGCCAAAAACAAAGGAGTAAAACTCACACCAGCGTGATCATAATGTGAGCATAAGGGTTTTACACACGAAATTCGGGCAATTCTAGTGATGAACGTTTTGGAAACGGAGCGTAACACTAGACCTTGATCTGTCATGAGAGGCTTATCACTTCAAATTGCCAGCTAAAAATGAGGTACAGGGTAAGATCATAGTGTGTTTAATTCCCATGAAATGAAATGGGTATCCTTGATTTGCAAAGGTTAGGAGATGATGCGTTTTTACAATCCAAATGTAAATCAAAAGTTTAATATCAAAGTTGATTTACCAAGAAATTTAAATGAACAAGCCTATAGTCCATATGCCAATCGATTCTTGGTATACAAAGGATCCAAAATATAATCTTACAATCCAAGAGAAAATCAAAGTAAGTGTTTCATTGATATATGATAATCTCAAAGAAAAACAACATTCATTAAAAGAGGTGTAAGCACATTGACCCTTTTAAGGACCAAGCCTTAGATAAAATTGCAATGCGATTTAAAGTTTTAATGCTTCATTCATGAATGAAGCACGAAAACGCAAGATAAAAATAAGTAGGAACAATCAAAACACCCTTTTTACAACCAAATAGTCACCTTCAAATAGCAATATTTACCGGATGAGGCATAGGCAACTACAAGAATTGTCATTTGTCACTTTAAAAAGAAACAATTATGTAGGGATGCCAACAGCTTGGCATGTCTTCATTGAAGGGTAGAACTGTGGAAGAATTCAGTATTTCTTTTGCCCTCCTGTAGCCATTGGATGCAGGACTTTTGCCTCCATAAAATATTCTCTTGGACTCTTCCCTCCTCCAGCTTTTGGATTATTGTGGCTTCCTGGGACCTGAGCTCCTCAGAGATGCCCTAATCTATGATTTGGCTCTATAGGATGCTCATTTGTTCCTTTAGTTGTTGTACTGAAGGTTTGTTTGTTCCAATATTTGAGGCGTTGCTTGAAGTTTTTGAGTTTCTATTGGAATTTGTACATCATGGATCCATGTAGGATGGACGCCTCCTTCCACCAAGTGTGGGAATTTCGTTGAAAATCCATGTGGTTGAGCCAAAACCATTTGAATCTGAAGGGTTTGCATCCTAGAGAGGCTGGAATGTCTAGCCACAGTTGGATGGGCTAGTGATTCAATCTGTGGGCATCAAGGATGCGATCTTCCAAAGTTGTGCCCTCCATTAAGAGGGAATCAAAGATGAGGAAGCGATACAGTAGGAAAGCTACCTGATGGGATCCTGATCTTTAGTTCGTCCAGGTAAAGAGTCCATTTGGTGTTTCCATATCAATGAGGCCTAACTTATCAATTAGTCCTTGAAACTTCCTTGACTCTACCTCGAGTTTGCAAGTTCTGCCTCTTTTCTCGTCCAGATTGCATATCATATTAAACTCTCCTCCAAGAATCCATATACTTCTAGAGGTGGGGGTGGCAAGTCCCTCCAGGTTCCTAATGAAGGCATTTTTGTCCCTTCGTGTGGCTAGTCTGTAAACATCTGTGAGGTATCCAGGCTTATTGGAGCCAATAAGTTGATAGGTTGTTGAGATGGACCACCTGGTTGTGAAGAAATTTTCCATGGTCACCGAACTTGGGTTCCAGAGAATTGTCAGGCCTCCTGCAGATCCTGTTGCATTAGTGTAGATACATTTCTCTTGCTTCCAGCAGCAAGAGTGAACTCTATCCATTTCCTCCGTTGTGCATTTTGTTTCTTGGAGCAGCATGATGTCTAGTTGTTCCACTATGATAATATCCCATAGTAGACTTTGCTTACTACGACCATTGATTCCCCTTATATTCCAAGAGATGATCTTCATGATGAGGATGGGGAAGGGAGAGGGGGAAAGCTGTCAGAAATGAGATGAATCTGACCTAAGTTGACCATGCAGTGTGCAATCTCCTGTATGAGCTTCTGAGTGGATTTCCTTCCCCTTTTCTTTTCATATTTCTAAGTTTTGTGTTTCTCTTTCAATGTATTCCCCTATATTTCCAGACTCGAATAGGATCTGGTGATGGAGCATGTTGTAGAGTTGAGGAATACTTTTTGGACTTTCCACAGCTGGTCTAGAGGGATGGTGTCAGACACCCACTACGACATAATAAACTTTTTGCTTTTCCTCAAGGGATAGAATCCCCGAAGTCCTACGGGGGCCTAGCACAAGCTAGTTCTTCCCTATTCACCTCCATGTGATCGTGGGTTAGGACCACAGGACAAACAAACCAGGGACCTTTTCGTGTTTCGCGACTCAGCGATACAGTGAGTCCAATATTAAAGGTAGAATGGCGATGTCCACCTCCATGTGATCGTGGGTCACGACCATAGGTCAAACAAGTATGGAATCCTTTCACTCTTCGCGGCTCAGCACTACCATAGTGTCGAGTCTTTCAACTCTGCAAACCCCGACATAGCGAAGCACCGAACCCCGAAAGGGCTAGCGAGTATAAGATTCTTGTTTGGGTCTTGTCCTCGTGACCACATTCAATGACCCCATGCTTAAATCGGCAAGGACCTTACCAGCCCTTCGCGATTTGGGAAATCACGATGCATGAATTCTTCCTTTCCCATCCAAATCCCCGAAATCCACAAAGTCTCCCAAGTTTACCTCCAAAGGAGATCAATGATTGTAAGCCTCCCTTGATCCGACGGTTTGGATCCTTTCGGGATTTCAGTGCCCAGGGGTTCGAGATGCAACGAACCCAAAAACTCATGTCATGAAAATCTCTGAATTCTGGTATGAGGATCTGTGTAGGAGATCAACGACCCCTGATAGTGTGGATCCAACGGTCCACAGGATTTCGGAATTTTCTCTAAGGTATGACCGCTCACCACGTGTCTCCCTTGATGGACGGTCCAGATTCCTCCGGGACTTCTCTTTGACACTTTTCGCTACTTGCAACCTCACAGGTTGAAGTGTCGAGTTCTTGTGCTCTTCTTCTCCGAAATCCCGAGACGCAAAAGTCAACAATAGTTGACTTCCTCTTTGCACTTCTCGCAACTCGCCACTTCGCAAGTTGTAGAGTCAAATCTTGGCACCTCTCCTTCACGAAACCCCAAGAAGCGATATTTATTATCCTTCTCACATTCTCACTACTCGACACTTCACAAGTCCAAGGGTTGAGCTCTTAGGCTCTTATCCTGTGAATCCCCGAGACACGAGAAGTCAATGGACTATTGACTCCCTTCTCCAGGCGACTCGTGTCCACCCGTCAATCACGCGGGCCCCACCAGGAAATTCTACTGCGTGTTCTCTCTTTCTCGGCTCTCGGCACTTCGCTACTCAAGAAGTCATAAACGAATCCTTTCAACCTCCGAACTCACGAACCCCCGATACGCGATGTATCGAGACGCCAGATCCCACAACTTTCCTTCCTCTTTGATCAACGGCCCGGATCATATCACAATCTCGCGACTCGGGACTTCGTGACTCCAAGAGTCAAGTCTTCCACCTCCAAACTCGCGAATCCCCAATACGCGAAATGGATAGATCTCTGCCACCTGTCCTCTTTGATTAACGACCCAGATCACATTGTGATCTCACGACTCGGGACTTTGTGACTCCAAGAGTCGACTCTTCCACCTTCAAACTTACGAATCCCCGATATGCGAAATGGACAGATCTCTGCCACCTATCCTCCAACATGGACGGTACCGATGTCTTTGGGACTTTTGGGTCGTAGTCGAGTTCACTCTCCCGCCTAGGTAAAGGTTAAGATCCATGGATTATAGAGCTCTGATGGGTCCCTGGGATCTATGGTCTAGGATCCCATCGCGATCTCGCGACTTGGGACTTCGTGACTCCAAGAGCCCGGTCTTCCAACTCCAAACCCACGAATCCCCGATACGCGAAATGGTCATATCTCGCTATCTCTTCTGAGCTTGAATCACGAAGTTCAAACTCTCGAAGGTTTAGGCTCCCATGACCCCGAGACCTTGGAAAGATACTCTTTCTTGCATAAGGGTTCCATACCCGGATTGTATGAACCCTCAAATGATTCTCGGGCAATTATCCCTAATCTTAATCGAATCTCTGGTAAGGTTCAACACGGTTACAAGGTTTATGGGGTAATTCTCGGAAAAGAGTACTCTCAAGGGGCCTTCCCAGAATATTACAAGAAACTAAGCAAATAAGATGATTCTCGGTGGAGAGAACTCATGTCCCAAACTTAAACATATGTCCAGAAAACAACTATGGCATGTAATCATACACAGGCATCCATTCTATCAAATCAACGTTAGGTAAACACTTCTATTCAGAACTATTTACAAGAACATAAAACTGAACATGAAATTATGGCATTAACTTCAAAATAACACTTATCATAAATAACACTAGAGGTGATGCAACTGTTGAGAGGGGTGCTCGTTTCCACCCAACCGTAGGCTTAGTGACTCCCAACAGATTTACCACTAGCCACCCCCGATCTGAGACCACGATGTTGTGAGACTGTGTCTCGGTTTGCCAATGACCGAGAACAAGGGTTACTCTCCCCCTTCTCTGCTATCACTCACTCTTCATATCTCCAGATTTCTTTCTCCTTCCTTCGCATCTGCCCCATCTCGCTCCTTCCTCACGCATTTTCCTCTTCCGAGGTTGTGTGTGGCATGATTTCCCTTGCGGTGATCAGGCCCGAGGCTCCTACGCATGGGCGGTTCACTTCCCCAATCCCTCATTAATTCCTGAGGAGCCATCTACCTACTAGCCTGCGAGTAAATTATTTCGGGCTAGCGAGCCGCTCTTGGTTCTCCGGACCAGTGAAGTCCAAATATGGTATTGGTTTCGATGGAAGTTAACGCCACCTTTCTAGGTGCCTTCCACCACCTTTCTTCAACCATCATGGTCTCTTTTTCAGCATATCCCCTCTCAGCAGTCCTACAATATATATATATATATATATATATAATCTTATTTACATTCATCGACCTTTTTCACAAGGTCCATTCACATCACACATTCCCATTCTTGAGTTTGCCACAATTCTTGGCCAGTATAGTTATTTTTACAAACTGGGGGAAACTGGGTGTTACAATTCCCTCCCCCTTAAAGGAACATCGTCCTCAATGTTCTTATCTATCAACATGTCATGCATGTACAAAAGTAAACAAAATCGGATATGCCTGTCTCATGGAATCCTTCATTTCCCATGTAGCCTCATCTGGGACAAAATGCCTCCACTGCACCTTGATCTGTGTAATGGTTTGGTTCCAGAGTGGGGTTTCCTTTCTGTCCAGTATGCACTGAAGTTCTGGTAGAAATTCTCCCTCTGGTTCCACCTGGATCACAGACTAGTCAATTATATGATTAGCATCATGTACATATTTCTTCAATAATGAAACATGGAAAACATTATGTTCTTTTACTATGGGAGGAAGTTCTAGCCTATAGACTACAGGTCCCACTCTATCTAGAACCTCAAAGGGTCCACAATACCGAGGTGCCAACTTGGAACAAGATCCCATTTTCAGGGAACTCTTCCTGGGCCTAACTCTGAGATATACATGATCTCCCGCTTTGAACTCTCTTGGAGTTCTCTTTTGGTCGGCATAACGTTTCTGTCGATTCTGAGCGACCTTCAGGTTTTGTTTTATCTCAGTCACTTGATGTTCCATTTCTTTCAACATGTTGGGTCCAAAAGAAATCCTGTTTACGGGATTACTCCAGCTAACTGGAGTGTTACACGGTCTACCATAGAGGGCTTCAAAGGGACTCATCTTTAAGGATTCTTGGTAGCCATTGTTGTAGGCGAATTCTACCAGTGGCAGGTAGTCTTCCCACTTCTTGGGTTGATGCATTACATGCATCCTTAACATATCTTATAGTATTTGATTCACTCTTTCTGTCTATCCGTCGGTTTGAGGGTGATAGGCAGTGCTAAACAACAACTTGGTCTCTAAACTAGCCATCAGTGATTTCCAAAAGTTGGAAGTAAATTTCGTGTCTCTGTCAGACACGATCTCTTTCAGCATACCATGCAGTCTGAATATCTCTTTCATGAATACCTGGGTGATATCGATTGCCTTACAGGTCGACTTGATGGGGATGAAGTGAGCAGACTTGCTCAATTTATCCACCACCACCATAATGGCATCATTCTATTTGGTTGAGGTTGGTAATCCAGTGATGAAATCCATGGAGATGGTTTCCCATTTCCACTCTGGGATTGGTAAAGGTTGCAATAATCCTGTTGGGTGTCGATGTTTTTATTTAACCTATTGGCACTCTATGCATTTGGCTAGGTACTCGTCTATGTATTTCTTCAATACAAGCCAATAAAATTGTTTCCTGGTGGCAGTGATCATTTTCTTGTATCCTGGATGACCAGTATAGGGTCTTTTATGTAGTTCATCCATAATGAACCTCTTCAAGTCGTCACACGCTAGAATATAAAATCAGTTTCTGTAAGTGAGCAGACCTTCTTCGATCATCTCATAGCCTTCATATTTTACTCCGACGAGTTCTTGTTGTAGGTACATGGTCACGGTTTGAACAAATGGATCTGTCCTTTGTACATTTCTGACTCTTTCTTTGACATCTGTCTCGCAGGTGCTCACCACTGCCAGGTGAATTGTGTTCATACTTCTGCTAAGGGCATCGACCACCCTATTTTCCTTACCTTTAATGTGTTTGATCTCGAAATCAAACACTCTAAGGAGGGTCATCCACCTAGCTTGTCTAGCATTGATCTTTGGTTGATCAAACATGTATCGCAATCCACAATGATTTGTCATAAGTAGTAATTTTCTTCCCAGGAGGTAATGCCTCCACATTTTCAAGGCATGCACTAAGGCAGCAAGTTCTATATCATGGGTCATATAGTTGACTTCATGCTCGTTCAATTTTTGGGATTCATAGAAGATCACACTTCCTTCCTGCATAAGGAATCATCCGAGCCCTTCCTTATAGGCATCTGTGCACACGAGGAAGTCAGCTTCTAGATCGACGATCTTCATCATGGGTGCATGGGTCAGTAGATGTTTCATGGTTTGAAATCTTTCTTCACATTTCTGTGTCCATAGGAATTTTGTCCCTTTCTTCTGGAGGGCAGTGATTGGACAACCAATCTCGGAGAATCCTTTTATAAATATTCTATAGTATCCTGCTAATCCCATAAAGGATATAATGTCTGAAACATCCTTTGGGGTAGGCCATTCCATGATAGACCTGATTTTATCAGGGTCTACCACTACTCCTTCTTCGGAGAGAATATGGCTTAAGTAATGTATTTCTTTCTAGAAAAATTCACATTTGTTGAATTTAGCATAGAGTTGATGTTCTCTTAGAACTTGCAGTACAAGTCTAAGATTCTCTTCATGCTCTTTTCTGTTCTTAGAGTAAATTAATATATCGCCAATAAAAACAAGTACAAATTTGTCCAGGAATTTGTTGAGTACATTGTTCATCAAGCACATTAAAGTGGCAGGGGCATTGGTCAACCCAAATGGCACCACAAAAAACTCATAATGACCATACCTCATTCGGAAGGCATTTTTATGGATGTCTTCACCCTTGATTCGGACTTGATGGTATCCCGACCTCAAATCAATATTTGAGAAAATAGACGCACCCCCCAATTGATCGAACAAGTCATCGATCCTGGGCAAGGGGTACTTGTTCTTTATGGTTACCTTATTGAGTTGTCTATAATCTATACACAGTCTAAGGGTATTGTCCTTCTTTTTCACAAACAGGACTGGTGCTCCCCACAGAGACATGTTGGGTCGAATATAGCCTTTATCCATCATTTCCTTTAATTGCATCTTCGGTTCAACTAACTTGGGTGTGCTCATCTGGTAGGGTGTCCTAGACACCGGCACTACTCCCGGTGCAAGTTCTATCGAGAAGTCTATGTCCCTTCTCAGAGGTAAACCCGGTACCTCTTCTGGAAACACATCTCTGTATTCTCTCAAGATAGGGTGATCGTCAGGGTTTGGTTTGTCATATTCGATTGTTTTCAACACCTGTATTGCATATAGGGTACATCCCTTTCGTCAATACTTTCTCATTTACAGAGCTGATATTTGTCTCACCGAGACAGGTTTTCAGATCCCTTGAAGGGTTATCCTCTTCCCTCCCTTACTTACACATTCTAAGGTCTTATGGTAACAATCCAATCTGGCTTTATGGGTAGCTAGCCAATCCATACCAATCAACAGATCATATGATCCTAGGGGTAATATGTTAAGGGTTTCTTGGGTGGGGAATTCACCCAACATTAATTGGCAGGCTGGTATGACTTCTGCTATCCTTCTTTTGGTGCCAATGTCTAACTGTACCAACCATGGCTTGGTATGTTTTTGTGGCTATAGTTTACACTTGTCAACAACTTTAGGGGCTATATAACTCAAATTTGAACCAGGGTCAATTAAAATAGACACTAGATGGTTGGAAATCATACCTTCTATTTCTACCACTGAAGCTTGGTGGTCAGCTTGGTTATTATCCAAGGCTGCATAAATTTGTGGCACACTCCTGGCCACATCATTGACGGTAGTAGCTTCCTGTATGTTATAAATCCTTCAACTATTTTGTTGTCGGTGTGGGCAGTCTCTCAGGAGATGTTCTTCTCCGCAACCCCAACATTTCAAAGGTTCTCTCTTTGGGTTATCAGTCTTCACTAATATGGGTCCAGAAGTCTTATTTCCGCTTAAGGAGGGAAAATTCTGCTCGTGCATACTCCGGGCTGAAAAGTTCATTCTTGGGTTCTTCTTGTAGTCCTTAAATCCTGGGGATTTAATTCCCCTTTTCTGAAATCTTGAACTATTCTTCTGTTTCCATCCTTCGTGAGGTTCTGCTCGATGCCCAAACTGTTCATGACAATAGGTTTCCTTTTGAATAGTGTCTTCTAGAGTCTTTGGCTCATCAAATTCAATTATATTCCGATAGTCCTTAGGTAGTCCATTGATGAAGCATTGCACCTTTTCTTTTTCTGCCTTGATATAGGGTACATACCTCAACAAATCGAGGAATTTGTTGACATATTATTCTATAGCAAGTTGTCCCAGTTTGAGTTCATAAAACTCTTTAGTCTTTTCGTCGAAATATTTTTCCGACAGATACTTCTTTCGGAAGTATTTCTCAAACCGTTCCCAAGACAGGTCCTCTTCGCAAACCCCTTTCATATTCTTAAGGTCTTCCCACCAAATGGAAGCCTTTTCGTTCATGTTGAAGGTGGCCACTCGGGCCTTCATATTCTCTGAAAAGTCATGGACTCTGAAATACTTCTTTATTCCAAGTAGCCAGGCCTCTGCTTCCTCTCCCTTCTTTATTTCACCATCGAAGGAGGGTGGTTTGGCCTTTCTGAATTCTTCGAATTTTCAACCTTTGGAAGGATTTTTCTTCTTCTGTTTCTTTCGAGAATAGGAACTGGCCCTGCTGCTAGAAGAGCCTTCTGAATCGCCAGCTTCCTTCTCAGAGGAATCACTCGGCACTGGTCCTTTATCTCTGGGGTGGACCTTTTTCGAGGTGCTCCTCTTGGTGTGGCCACTGATATGACCATGTTTCTAAGTTTCAGGTTCATGCTGCATTTGTCTTTGTAGATCGAATAAACTTTGCAGTAAAACTGCGTTAATTTCTGTTTGCTTTTCTTGTTCTTTCATCTTCCTTTCATTGTTAGCCTTGCAGCTTTGTAATTTGACCATGAGACTCCTCACAGTCTCGGCTAGATATGGAGGGGTCCCTACTGCCCTTATTTCATCAGACTCTTTGTCTCTATTGTGGGAGCCTTCTCCCACTTCTTGGTGAGTCACCATACTATGCGTTGATAATTTCCCACGGTTGATCTTCCGCTTGTGTGAAAAAGGAAAAATGTTGGTTGTTAGTCAATATTTATATTTATTTATAACCAGTACATAATTCATATTTTCACATGTACACACACAAAATAGGGGTTTTTTTTTCATTCTTAACTTCATCTTTTGATTAAGAAGGTTAAGACAAGGGGGGTTACTCTTTTTAAGAGTGTTCTGAACGAAGCTTCTACGCAACTCATTCATGAGCCCAAGAAGGCCAGGTGTTGTAACCATGCTCTGATACCAATTTGTCAGACACCCACTATGGCATAATAATTTTTTTTCTTTTCCTCAAGGGACAGAATCCCCGAAGTCCTACGGGGGCCTAGCGTAGGCTAGTTCTTCCCTATTCACCTCCATGTGATCGTGGGTTAGGACCACAGGCCGAACAAACTAGGTGTTTTTTCGTGTTTTGCGACTCAACGATACAGTGAGATCAATCTTAAAGGTACAATGGCGATGTCCACATCCATGTGATCATAGGTCACGACCACAGGCCGAACAAGTATGACGTCCTTTCTCTCTTCACGGATCAGCACTACCAGAGTGTCGATTGTTTCGACTCTGCAAACCCTGACACAGCGAAGCGCCCAACCCTGAAAGGGATAGCAAGTACAAGATTCCTGTTTGGGTCTTGTCCTCGTGACCACATTCAGTGACCCCGTGCTTAAATCGGCAAGGACCTTACCGACCCTTCGCGTTTCGGGAAATCACAATGCATGACTTCTTCCTTTCCCATTCAAATCCCTGAAATCCATGAAGTCTCCCAAGTTTCCCTCCAAAGGAGATCAACGGTTGTAAGCCTCCCCTGATCCGACGGTTTGGATCCTTTCAGGATTTTGGTGCCCAGGGGTTCGAGATGCAACGATCCCAAAAACTCATGTCATGCAAATCTATGTATTCCGATATGGGGATCCATGTAGGAGATCAATGGACCTTGATAGTGTGGATCCAACGGTCCACAGGATTTCAGAATTTTCCCTGAGCTCTGACCGCTCACCACGCATCTCCCTTGATGGATGGTCCAGATTCCTTCGGGACTTCTCTTTGACACTTTTCGCTACTCGCAACCTCGTAGGTTGAAGCGTCGAGCTCTTGTGCTCTTCTTCTTATAAATCCCGAGACGCGAAAGTCAGCAATAGTTGACTTCCTCTTTCACTTCTCGCAACTCGCCACTTCGCGAGTTGTAGCGTCAAATCTTGGCACCTCTCCTTCACGAAACCCCGAGAAGCGATATTTATTATCCTTCTCGCGTTCTCGCTACTCGGGACTTCGCAAGTCCAAGGGTTGAGCTCTCATGCTCTTATCCCGTGAATCCCCTAGACGCGAGAAGTCAATGGAGCGTTGACTCCCTTCTCCAGGCGACTTGTGTCCATCTGTCAATCACGCGGGCCCCACCAGAAAATTCTGCCACGTGTTCTCTCGTGCTCGGCTCTCGACACTTCGCTACTCGAGGAGTCGTAAACGACTCCTTTCAACCTCCGAATTCATGAACCCCCGATACACGATGTATCGAGACGCCAGTTCCCACGGCTGTCCTTCCTCTTTGATCAACGGCCTGGATCATATCATGATCTCGCAACCTGGGACTTCGTGACTCCAAGAGTCAGGTCTTCCACCTCCAAACTCGCGAATCCCCGATACGCGAAATGGACAGATCTCTTCCACATGTCCTCTTTGATTAACGGCCCAGATCACATCGTGATCTCGTGACTTGGGACTTCATGACTCCAAGAGTCGGGTCTTCCACCTTCAAACTTACGAATCCCCGATATGCGAAATGGACAGATCTCCGCCACCTGTCCTCCAACATGGACGGTCCCGATGTCTTCGGGACTTTTGGGATGTAGTCAAGTTCACTCTCCCGCCTAGGTAAAGGTTAAGATCGATGGCTTATAGAGCTCCGACGGGTCCCTGGGATCTATGGCCCAGGATCCCATGGCGATCTCGCGACTCGGGACTTCATGACTCCAAGAGCCTGGTCTTCCAACTCCAAACCCACGAATCCCCGATACGCGAAATGGTCATATATCGCTATCTCTTCTGAGCTTGAATCACGAAGTTCAAACTCTTGGAGCTTCAGGATCCCATGACCCTGAGACCTTGGAAAGCTACTCTTTCTTGCATAAGGGTTCCAGACCCGGATTGCATGAACCCTCAAATGGTTCTCGGGCAATTATCCCTGATCTTAATCGAATCTCTGGTAAGGTTCAACATGGTTACAAGGTTTATGGGGTAATTCTCGGAAAAGAGTACTCTCAAGGGGCCTTCCTAGAATATTACGAGAAACTAAGCAAATAAGACGATTCTCAGTGGAGCGAACTCATGTTCCAGACTTAAACATATGTGCAGAAAAAAACTATGGCATGTAAGCATACACAGGCATCCATTCTATCAAATCAACGTTAGGTAAACACTTCTATTCAAAACTATTTACAAGCACATAAAATTGAACATGCAATTATGGCATTAACTTCAAAATAACACTTATAAGAAATAACACCAGAGATGATGCAACTGCTGAGAGGGGTGCTCGTTTCCACCCAACCATAGGCTCAACGACTCCCAACGGATTTACCACTAGCCACCCCCGAGCTGAGACCACGATGCTACGAGACTGTGTCTCGGTTTTCCAGTGACTAAGAATGAGGGTTACTCTCCCCCTTCTCTGCTATCACTCACTCTGCATATCTCCAGATTTCTTTCTCCTTCCCTCGCGTCCACCCCTTCTCACTCCTTCCTCGCGCATTTTCCTCTTGCGAGGTTGCGTGTGGCACGATTTCCCTCACGGTGGTCAGGCCCAAGGCTCCTACGGATGGGCGGTTCACTTCCCCCATCCCTCATTAATTCCTGAGGAGCTATCTACCTACCAGCCTGCGAGTAAATTATTTCGGGCCAGCGAGCTGCTCTTGATTCTCCAGGCCAGTGAAATACAAATACGGTATTGGTTTCGGTGGAAGTTAACACCACCTTTCCAGGTGCTTTCCACCACCTTTCTTCAGCCATCATGGTCTTTTTTTCAACATATCCGCTCTCAACAGTCCTGCAATATATATATATATATATATATATATATATATATGAAATCTTATTTACATTCATCGACCTTTTTTACAAGGTCCATTCACATCACACATTCACATTCTTGAGTTTGCCACAGTTCTTGGCCAGTATAGTTATTTTTACAAACTGGGGGAAACAGGGTGTTACAAATGGTGTATAATTTCTGGTGTCGGTAAGCTTGTTCCAGACGTTCCAAATCTACTACCGCTAAATCCTTCTCATCTAGGTCCATTTCTGCATCACCATCTTCTTTCTCTGAGGGTTCTACTATCGTGGTATTGGATATTGGTAAGGAAGAGGTTTGCTCAATACCTGGGGTGTCCATCGCTTTCCCTTTCTCTTGGTTTTCATGCGCTTCCGCTGTAGAAGGGACCTGTGGGGTATCCATGTTCTCTGGAATCTGTTGTAGGGCATCCAACGGGTTGTTGGAAGGAGATTCCTTATTGGCCATGGTTGTTGTTCTCCTTCCCCCCTATCTGCATCTCCTTGCTACTAGGATGAAGTTGTCTTTAGTCTTTCTTGTTTCTGGGTTTTCATCCTTGCTTGTCGTGTTGAGGGGGAAATCTCTGAAGAGGTGCCTGTGCTCATGGAATTTCCTACATCAGACCGGTATGTGCTCATATTCAATGGTATGCAACTAGTCCTCATCATGGTATTCCAAGGCAATGGATCCTGGTAACAGCTTCGAAATGTTCAGGTAGATGCATATGTGCGCATAGGAGGTGTATCTCCGTTGCTTTGTTTCCTCTGAAGTGTTGACGTATACTCCGATGGTATTTCCAATGCCCGCCATCACCTCTTCCAGCCAGAACTCCTGCGGCGGGGAATAGAGTCGTATCCACACTGGGGCATGCATAAAATCCTATGTTTCAGGGCTAAACTTCTCCGTCCAAAACCACAAGAAGAGTCGAGCGGAGTTGAAGAAATAAGGGCCTCCATCAAAGATGTGATTATTGTCCTCCAGATTGTGCAATATTATTGTGAAGAATCCTTTGGATCCCAACTAGAGATCATAATGAACTTTGGGCTTCCACCATTGGTGTATCCATTTTACCAGCTTGTGTTCAGAGGGCCATAACCCTAGAAATTTCCTGACGAGGGCGTAATCGTGCATGTATTGCCTCTGTTCTTCTATTCTGGGTGTGCTTATGACATATTTTTGTGCTTGCAGCGCTTGAGGAATAAATTTTCCAGGTACCCAGGGTCATGTTGCTCTTGTTGGAGCATTCCCTGAGTCAATTTCCATTTCCTTGTCCTTGAATGTACCCTCAAAGAGAAGTTGGGAGCAAAGATCCAACGGTGGTTCAAAGGTTGAGCGCTAGGAACCCCCACCTGTGTTTCCATGCGCCACCGCGTGACCGTGGGAGGTGCCTCGTGGTCCTCCCTCACTCAGGATCATTTTTCCCCACCAGTGGCGTCCAAGTGCACCAGAGTTGAAGCAACCCTAACCCTAGCGCACCTCAGAGCAAATATCTCTCCAAATACTCCACCATCATTAGTATAAATATTTATATTTTTTAATATTAAAAGTAATATGTTATTATTATAAATGGTTTATATGGTTGATTATAATATATTATTTACTTGGATTAATATATAAATGAGAATAAGGATGGAGCAAAATATGTGTATGTAATTGTTTATTTTATAGCTTACGTAATTTTATTAGTAGATTATGTAAATATATTTTAAATAATTCATATGGATGGGTAACGTATGTAATTCATACGGGTGAATATATAATTGAGAGTAAAGAATGAACAAGTAATGTGTATTTTTTCAATTCTTATTTATTAAATATATAAGGTGTTTAGAATAATTTAAATTATTTTAAATATTCGTAAATAAATATTATTATTTTATTTTAAGTATTTTTAAATAAGTATTATTGTTTATTATAAATATTGTTGATTGTATGGTTTGAATCTACACATTATATAATTACATAACATTATATATATATATTATATAAAAAGTATATATGTAAAATTATTGATATTATAAATAATTCATATCGATGGTTAACGTATATATTTCATATAGGTGAATATATAATTGAAAATAATGAATGAACAAGTAATGTATATTTTCCCATTCTTATTTATTAAATATATAATGTCTTTACTATAAATTTAAATTATTTTAAATATTTGTAAATGGATATGGTTGTTTATTGTAAATAGTGTTGATAATAAATTTAAATTATTTTAAATTTTTATAAATGGATATTGTTGATTATTGTAAATAATGTTCATTAAATTATAAAAGCATAAATCAATTAAGCATCTAATATCACATTACATTAAATAAATAATAAACTAAAAACAATCCAAATTGATTATGTAAATAATAAAAAATATTAATCGTTTTTAATTTATTATCTATGTAATGTTTTCATCAATCAATTGGGGAGGTGCATAATGTCTATATTATTTATCTAATAACACATTACATTAAATAATTAATAAATTAAAAACAATTTTAATAACATTTTACATTAAATAATTAATAAACTAAAAACAATCCAAGTTTATAATTGGGGAGGTGCATAGTGTCTATATTATTTATCTAATATCACATTATATTAAATAATTAATAAACTAAAAACAATTCTAATAACACATTAGATTAGATAATTAATAAACTAAAAATAATCTAAGTTGATTATGTAAATAATAAAAAATATTAATTGTTTTGAATCCATTCTTTATATAATGTTTTCATCAATCAACTGGGGAGGTGTATAGTGTCTATATTAAATAATAAACAAAAAGCAATCAAAGTTAATTATGTAAATAATAAAGAACATTAATTGTTTTGAATCCATTTTTTATATAATGTTTTCATTAATCAATTGGGAAGATGCATAGTCTCTATATTATTTTTAGTGTAATTTGAAATAGACAATTTTCTTTGGATTTGATTTATTATTTTTGTACAATTGTATCCAATATTAAGAGAATATATGGATTTCATTATTGTTGATTAGATATAAAGAACTGTAATAATAATAATAACTTAATTTGGGATTCAATTGTAGGTTATGGAAAACATATGATTTTATAAATTAAAATCAATATTGATTGTACAATGGTAATGCCTTTTCTTTATTTAATGAATGCAATACATAATTGTTGGTAAAATAAATAAATAACTCAATTCAAGTTTAAATGCAAATATGTATGGTCCATGCAGATGAAAATGGTATAAACAAAGTCAGTATACATGCAAATGCTCTTATTATTTAATTTGGATGCTCTTATTATTTAATTTGGATGTTATAAATAATTTGAAAAATAAGCATATAAATTATTAGCAAAATTTAATTTTAATAACAATGGGTAATTTTGTATTAGAAAGATATTACGACCAATTCGTACATCTTTGTATCGCAAATATATAAAAGAAAAGATGCATAATACATCAAACTTTTAAGGCCTAGATCAATAAAAATGTAATAGATTTGTGTAAGTAAACAAATAGAGAAAAAAATAAGTGTATTGTTGTAGAAACTTAGCCAAGTCTAGAAAAAATTCAATAAATTCTAATTAGGTATAAAGTCTAAAAAAATGTGCCATGGAGAAGCCCTTCAAGAACTTGGGTTTTTAATGCTAACTTTTCTATTCTTTTCTAAGTGACGATGATATTGTTTCGAGTTGCCTAAAGTTGCATTGTCATATATGTGCCATGCGTTGGGTTTCTACTATCTCCTTCCCATAAACCTCTATGTTTCATGGGAGCTTTGCCCACTCAAACATTACACAATTCATATTCTTACAATGATCCATTTATATAACCTATAAATTGAAAGAAAAAATTAGATATGATTTCCATGCAAATGAGTTTTAAAAATAAACACATAAACAAATCCATATAAATTTGCAAATATCTTAAAATAATAATAAATATTATTTGGTTTTGTTCCATTGCATGCATTCTATTCTTGTTTGTGAGACGGAAAGTATAAAAAAAAAAAATCATTACAAACAATATGAATAGATTGTGAAATGGAAAGTATATAAAAAAAAATTCATTACAAACAATATGAATAGATAGATAATAATAGTAATAAATTGAAAATAATAGTATTATTATTTCCTCAATAGAAATGAAAATTTTGGAAGTGACATTTTTTTTTCACGCAAAACAAAACAGTTTCACTGTTATTCTTATTAGAATCAAATGAAACTTTCAGATTACATAAAAAGTAACTTCCATGAAATAGGAATGATCTTTCTCCTGCAACAGATTTTATTTGTGAAGTCCTTAGGTTACTTTAAGTGGCTTAAACATATTATAACCTGTTTGATGTTTCTTTATATAAACCTCCTTATAATATGTGTACTTTCCTGGATCTAATAATAGATCCTTTGTCGAGTTATTCATAAAATAACCATCCTAAAGAGTCATTGAGATCCCTTTTGGACAATCTGTCTGCTTCTTTATTGAACTGTCTGTGGATGTGCATAAAATTTATCATCTCATAGCCTTTCTTTAAAGTTCTGATATTTTCCTTCCATTGACTGAGATAAATAAGATCCAAACTGGATTTGTCATTTATCTAGTCAATGGTGACCTTTGAATCGCATGCCACCATTAGTTTTTTAATTGATCGAAGTGTGGCAAGTAAAAGGATTCCCCATAGTCCCATCATCTCGGCTTTCATGTTGTTTCATGTACCTTAAGCAAAGGGCGCAGATTGTGGGGCTAATGCCTCCTCTTTTCTGATAATTATTTCCTGTGAGGATGCAGTCCTCTAAGAAAAGCCACATAAAGTTGTTATTGGGTAAATTGGTAGATGTGGACATGAATTGATCCCCCTAGATCCACCTAAATCTAGAACAAAACAAGATGGAACAAGATGCTTCCCCTAAGTTGCAATCATTGAGTTTACTATCCAAAGAGGAATAGATAACATACCTTATGAATTGCTTCCTTATATATTTGTTGTCCCTGCTTCACTCCAGTGCTCTTGTAGAATCAAATCTGTGACAACACAAACCAACCAATGTGAAAGAAGCAATAGTAAAATTCAATGACAACCTAAACATGTGATAAAGGAGTCATGCAATAAAACACTAATCATTTTATGGGAAAGAGACATTCCATCGTATTATATTAATGAAAATTAGAAGATACAACCGAATTAACTTGATGTCGCAAGTTCCCTTTTAGTGGTCCTTTGTTCTAACACACACATACACTTGCTCTGAAATTAGCATGAAGATAATCCACACAATCTTGATGGACAAATGGAGGCCTCAAGCATCAATAAGAGAAATATTCTTCACATAGTCTTCAGCCTATTCTTTCATCAATTCTCTACTTAATCTTACTTCTTCTTGCTTAACCTTTTCCATGAGAAACCCATGATTATATAGAAGGTGAAGTGGTTAAAAGGATGAGGATCCCACCAAATCAGAGAAACCAGTAGGATCGCAACCATATGGATGCCACCTCACATTCTAGAAGATTCCCCTTCTAGAAACTCCGTGAAACCTCTTTCTTCTTTTATCTTTGGAATGCCACCACACCCTGCCTATGTAGCAGCCTGTGGAAATCCTGTGGGCCAGCTATAGAGCAGCCTACAGAAATGATATATTTATGCACTGTATTCTATGAGCAGCCTGCAGACCCTTTCTAAAAAGAAACCTTGTAAAGGAGAAAAGAAGTTGCTTTTCTTAGGCAAAAAGTCATGTTAGGAGCCTGAACAAATGTCTGTGATATCATCATTAGAGTGACCAAAATAATGTGTAACAAAAGAAAATTAATTTGATTGTGATCTTTACCGACAAGATCGCTTTATGCCACCACTTCTCATCAACCAATTTATTTTAATAAAGAATGGATTGATAAGCATATCTGGAAGTGACCTTACCTGTCGAATGGTTCCAAGACCATAAGATCTTGTCGTTTTCTGAGTTAATTCAAATGCCACCACTTCTCAGGTTTTGAACAAACCTTTCCCATTCTGCGTCAAGTGTATCATCTAATCCCAGCTAATGAGAATCCAACCACTATTGGCATGCTCCAGTTGTATCGACCACTGTATCTTGTGCTAACGTGTATAAGTGTTGGTTGTTTAAATATTGCATGAGAGGTTTTGTAAACTGAAAGTAATCGTTGCATCCAATGAGAGGGTCACGCCCAAGGATAATGTGTTTACCTGCCCCTACCTCCCATGCCAACCATCGTTTGATGACCGGTAGAGAATGCATCATATTTTTCCAGATTATGGAATATTTATGGGTGGAGTGAGTATCCTTACACAACCAAGAGATAATATCTATGCCTTTCAGATATTTCTTTTTAAGTATAGTGTTCCAAAGGTTTGTTTCAAAAATACCTCTCCAATAGGATTTGGCGGCCATAGATTGGGAAAACCAAGGTATGTGTTTAATGCCCTAGCCTCCAAGTTGTTTTGGATTTGCTATATTTTTCCATTTAGTAAGGTGGATTCCAGTGCCTTTCTTTCCTCATTTCCATATGAATCTGTTGATCATAAGTTCGATGTGTTGCAGCAAAAAAGTCAGAGCTTTCATCAGGTTGAGCCAATAAATGGGGATGCTTTGTAAAACTGAGGATGCCAGGGTAAGTCTACCTCCCAAGGAGAGCCAACAATAGGTCCAATTCCCAATCCTCTTATCAATTTTCTTGATAAGTCACATCTAATCGCCGAATCTGTAGTTGTTTGGTTTTAGTGAAAAACTGAGGTACTTCATCCCTTGATCAAGGGTTTCAATTTTAATATGGAAGTTTGAAAGAAGGAAGTGCCTTAGAATTGGGTCGATATTATGAGAAATAAAGGCAGATTTATGGCAGTTAATGGTCATCCCTGTTGCATCACAGAAATTTGAGAGGATAGTTTTAAAAGTCTGCCAGTGTTCGAGTTTCCTAGAGCCCATGATGAGGACGTCATCAACAAATAGAAGGTGTGAAATAAAGGTGCTTGTAGCATCTTTGAGTCCTTGAAATGTTCCCGTATCCACTGCTTAACTCATCATTTTGCTGAGTGCTTCTATAACAAGCAGGGAAATCAAGGGAGACAGTGGGCATCCCTGATGAAGACACCGATGGAATTTAAAGAAATATGTGGGGATTCCATTCACAGGTACAACTATGTTGACCGAGGTAGTGCAGCCCATGATCCATTTGGTGACATTCCAATCAAGTCCAATCTGGTCAAGTAGTAAATGGAGGAATTTCCAGCTGACACTGTTATGTGCTCTTTTTAAATCTAGCTTTAAGATGATCGAGTTTAGCTTTCTCAATTTTTCCAAGTGGAGGCATTCTTGAGTAATGCCCACGGCGTGAAAGATCATCCTATATTTCAGGAAGCCAAATGGTTCAGTGGATATACAGTTGGCTAGTGTATCTTTGATTCAGGATGCAATAATCTTTGAAATGACTTTGTAAGAGAAGTTTCACAATGTGGTAGGCCTGAAGTCATTAAAAGTGGTAGGCTTGCTGACTTTAGGAATAAGAGTGAAGAACGTTGAATTTAGAGCTCTGGGAATAATTCCTGTGAGGCGAGACTCTTCCACATCCCTAAGTAAATCCATGCCCATAATCTCAAAGAAGTTCTGAAAAAGTTCCTAAGTCCATCCGTCTTTGTCAGGACTTTTGTCTTTGGGCATAATGTCAATAGTGTCTCTTAGCTCTTTGAGTGTGACATGTTTTCCTATAGTCACATTGTCAGATTCCTTGAAAAATCTAGGAACTATCTTCAGTACTTCAAGCTATAAATTAATATTTCCAGTCTCAATGGCTTTGTACTGTGATCTAAAATGACTGTAGGCCATCTTGTGTAACTCAAAATCAGTGGAATATAAGTTTCCTTCTGCATCAGTCAGATCCCAGATAGTATTATGACTACATCTCTGAGTTGCAAATTTATGGAAAAAACTTGTGTTCTTGTCACCTTTTTCAATCCAGATCACCCGACTTCGGAGTCTCCAAGAAGCTTCATCAAGTGATAAGATCTCATTCTTCTTTTGTTTTAGATCCTGTAGAATTTTTAGTTCCTCAACATCAAATAAATGGGAAGGAATGTTGGCAAAAAGTGTTGAAATGTTTTGTTCTAAGTGAACCAAGTCTGCATTCATTTTTTGTTTCTTATTGAGTTTCCAGTTGATGACAGTCTGCTTCATAAATTTAAGTTTTTCACAAAGAAGAAGGATGGCAGACGAATCAGTCCAATCCTGTAAGTCCGCCCAGGTTGTGTGGACGAGTGTGATGAAATTGAGGTCTGCAATCCAAGTGCAATTGAACTTGAAGGGTGATGTTGATGGTCGAGGGGGTCCATCAATTTGTAAGTAAATCGGTTGATGATCAGAGATCTGTGAAAATTCAAACCATGATCTGATATGATGGTGATTGTCGACCATCTTGGAAGCTAAGATAAAGTGGTCTAATCTTTTAGAGATTCCATTTGACCCAGATCTGTCGTTTCGCCAGGTAGGTGAAATGATAGAAGGTTGGAGATCAATAAGACTAGATCTGTGGAGGAGAGAATCAAAAAAATCATCCAGTGGATCAGTCCGAGCATATGCACCCCACACTTCGTTTGCAGAGAGGGTAAGGTTGAGATCACCCCCTAAAATCAGGTTTTCTTCATGGAGAAGACCCAGATCAAATAGTGTTTTCAAGAAGGGCTCTTGATATTTGTAGGGTGTGTAGAAGTTGAGAATTTTATAAGAGGAATTTGTGAGTTTAAATCTGTCAAATGATAAAATCCCTGTTGAGGTACCAACAGCTTGAAAATATGCTACATCAGGGTTCCAGACGGTGAGAAGGCCTCCAGAGCAACCAAGTGAGTCTAAGGCAATAGTGGACCAGCATGGAAGGCATTGTAGGAAGAGTTATTTCTCCTTCTCGCCATGAACCAGAGTTTCTTGGAGAAAGACTATGTCATGCTTAATCTTAGAAAATAATCTTTTAAGGGAAGCTAGCTTAATGGGGATTCCAAAACCATGGAGATTGAGTGATAAGAGGATCATTAAGAGACAATATTGGGTGGAAGGGGTGCTCTAAGGCCCGCAAGTGTAAGACAATCAGGGTCAGGAGCGATGGAGAAGGTGAGTTTGTGGGAAGGCTTAGTGACAGTGAAACCAGCAAGACCACCCTCCACTGAACCGTGGGGTTTTTTGGGGGGTCTGGTGTGATTTTTCCTTATAGTGACATTGGAATGGTTAGGGGGAGGGGTGGGGAAAAAGTGTGTGACAGTGAGGGGAATGGGGGATAGTGCTGTGAGTGAGAGGGAAAGAGATGTAAAATTCTTGAGGGAGGGGTCAATATGGCAGAGGGGGGAGGAATTAAGTGGGGGGGTTGTGTGGGGAAGACATTCGGAAGGAGGGAAAGAGGTGAGGGTTCACTAGTAAGGCAGAGATCAAGACAGGGAGCAGAAAGTGTAGTGGATTTGGGAGGATCTCATGAGGGATGGGTAGGATTATCGGGGGGTAAGACCTCTTTAAGAAGAGCAGGTTTGAAAGAGGAGGAGTCCAACTTGTCCAGGACTAGTCTCCAAAAATCTTCAAAAATTTGAAGAACCCAAGATTCATTATCCTTCAAGTACAAAAAATCAACTTCTGTGATTTTTAAAATGAAAGACAGGAAGAATTCTCGCATCTTACCAAGGAAGCAGTCATGTGCCAAGGGATGTAGAAGAGAAGGTCTAGTCTAGATTGTAGTGGAGCTGGAGTGTGAAGCCTTGATCAGAGGACAGTTGATTCTCATGTTCCTAGTCTACCGGAAAAAATGACAATGAAAAGGTTCCCTCCAGTAGTCAATAGGTTGCATGAAGGTATGTTCACCAACATTGACTTCGATGGAATCTAAAAGGCCAAGTTCAAGGTCAAATTTAGCTAAGACCCAAGCTGCCCTTTTATTTGACTAGTTGAGTGAGCGGAGGTAGAAGTAAATAAACTTCCCTGCATTGTTGGAAATCTCCTCCATGACTCGTAGGGACCAAATTTCGATCGAAAAATCAGGCATTATCATCCATAGGTTTCTTTTGTTGAAGGTGTTGGTAAAGGGGTGGAATCCCGGTGTCCAACATTTTAGCATGAGAACTCCTCTATCTAAAATCCAATGAGAATCTAGGATTAGCTGAAGATTTGCTTCAGAAAGAAAATGGAAGATGAACCAATGGTTTGAGAGGTGGCTGACCCTCGGACAGTAACCAAGGATTGGTTTCCAGAAGTCCTATACCCACTGAGAGAGGCATGCATTGTGCATCTTCAAGTAGTAGAACTTCCCGACTAGTGCACACTTAGTAAGGCTAGTGATCTTGTCCCTAGCTACATCCTTCCAAAGGGTACAGACCGGGAGGGGTTTCCTTACCTTCCAGGTCTTTTTCTTGTGATTGGATTGGCCTCTGGCTCCCATAAGTTTGTTTTTTCCAACTCCTTTGTGTGGCAAGGGTGGTCGAGAGGGGCAAGGGGAGGAATATCTAGTGTTGAGGCCTAGATCGGATTGGAAGGGGAGAGAATGTAGGCGGGGCCAAGGGTGTTATGTGGGGGAGAAATGTGGGGATGAGGGAGGTATCTTAGGGAGAGGACAACCCGAATCGTTCAGTGAAAAATACTTATCAGCACAACAGTTGTGTGGATTCGATAGGGGCATGTGAGACTGTTGAGGGGAGGACTGAAGAGGGCTAGTAGACGAGGAGGGAATGATTGGAGGAGGCCGTAGGCAATCATAGAGTATTTTATATGTTTCATCACCTTGAAACAGGTTGTATTGTTCCCATATGTCATCCTCCTCGGCCCATGACAGGTCTAATTTGTCGGCCATGGGAAGGGTAAATGCCTGAGGGGTCCGCGCAGGTAGGACGATGAATAAAGAAAATGGAGCAGGAGTAGGGATGGGGGGATATCCATAGTCAGGGGGTCCTCATGGAAAAGTTAGTGGGGATTGGGCATAGAAAGCCCCAACAATCCATAAAACAACTTCTGAGAGAGGCACCAGTGAAGCATGGATCCACTAGAACAAACAGGGAGTGCAATGGTTAGTAAGGCGGCCAGAGTAAAGTGTACAGTCATCTAAGATCCATGACTGGTAGAAGGATCACTGTCACTAGGTGACAGTGATCCTTGACTATGGAAACCCTATATCGATTGCTCGTCTAAGGGGAGGCATGCAGATCGTGAGTCCTTTTTAGTTACAAACAACCATGGAAGTGACATGATATTATCGTTTAAATAAATATTAATTGAACAATGGAAATGATTTCCTTACATTACTGTTGTACACTTCATAAGTGTTACTCACATGGAAAATATGAGAGATTTAACCTAAAATGAAATATAAAGGAAATATAAAATGTAATGAATCGCAACAAAATACAACACAGAACTGACTTGATATATACCATTTCAATGGCTATAATAATATGGATTATAATTTGTGTTCTTCTTTCTTCCTAATTGTAGCATATACACTTTGTCTTATCCTTTCATACCTGTCCAATGTAAATGGTGATGATATATTTAAACTATCAATTGATTCAACTCTTGAAATTGTCATGAATGTTAATCTTTGTCTCTGTACATGTTACCCATATCAATTGTTGTTTTTATAGAGTCAAACCTCATGATTTTTGTATATAGTGATATCACAATCCATACATAATGGGATTTGTTTACAATATCCTATAACAACATGTATTATTGGTAAAATTCTTGGATTTCTCATGTCCTATGGTGCACCAATGTAATTATCAAAAGAAACAATAGTATACATTGGGAGTTGAAGTGGTTCTTATCCGAGATAGTAGAAAATGATTTGAATAGTTCCAAGTGCTCCATTTACTAAACTAATTTCTACCCACAAGTTACATCTTAACATGATGTATTCATTGATACATATAAGAACTTCATGATCAAGGTAGTCATCATCTAGATCACTAAATTGTTTATGGGTGAGTGCAAGCTAATGATGGTATCTCATGACGCATTAGTGGAAATGCAAACATGGAAAAACAAAAATATGTTAAATTGGAGAGATTATTCAAAGTACTTTTACAATGAATTTGAATATGGTGTAAAAAGTTTAAATGTAGGAAATTGAATTAGCTTTCCGAATATACAATTTTTATTTATAGAAATTGTGAATAACTATGTGAAATTTGAGTTTTTATGACAATGTTATGTTATTTTTCTAGAAAAATATAAGGTATATGTCTATGTTAGTCTAGGCGTTGAGTACCTTAATGATGGAATTTATATCCAAAAAAATGGATGATTATAGAGAACCCATTGTTCCAGTGCAATGTACTATTTTAAAATTTGTAATATTAATTTCTTATTTTTTTAAATTATGAAAGTCAATATATCCTTGAAATTACAACACATTATGTTAGTGTAGGATACAAGGGTCTTAACATTATAAATTATTTATTTATTTATTTTCATATTGTAGATATCGGTCTCTTTTAGTGCGACGTATAACTCATTTTGAGAATGGTTAACATGACAAAATGTTATAGAAAAAATAAAATAGGTATGTATTTTAGGATTTTGATATATGTCAAGACAAAAATAGATTAAAATAGTAAACCATATTAATTTAAAAATATATATGTATTTGGAAGATGCATAGTTGACTCTTTCTGTGTTTGTAGTTTCATCAAGAAAGAATTTGTGTATACTATAGAAAAATAACATAAAAAAAGAGATATAGAGAGGTATTCATAAAAACGGAGGTTTTTATGTATTTGTTGACTCTCCAAAAGGCAATAAGGATGCATACGTAAGTGTGGACTCTCCTAGATGGAGGGAGCTAATTATATATTTCTAAGAGAAGAGCATGCATTCATGCATGAAGAAAGGATTAGGAGGGATCTAATCCTAAATAATATGATCCATTGAATATGATGAAGTATCTATCCATGGTAGCAACCATGAAAATCAGTACGTGTTCAAAGTCACTTTAGAATAAGTCTTCTTCAAAAAGAAGCCTTAAAGTATCCATGGTTATCCATACACATCCTTGATCCTATGATGAAATAAAGAAGTGGAATCTCCAGGGCATGGAATCTATAGAAAACTCCATGGACCCAAGAACTAAAGAGAAACATGAGGAAGAACATGAATATTCCAAGAAAGAAATAAAATCCAGAACAACCATTAATTTTATCGAGAATCACAAGACTACCATCCTTATCTAAAAGAAAACAAGTAGAGGAACTGATGAAGAACAATGTATGGAATACTTATGAATGTAAACATTGTGAGATCCAGAACTAGAGGTTCTCCCAGATGGAGGGAGAATAACATGATGAATGCTTGTTCCAGTAAACCAGACATACCTCTACATGAGCCATTATATCGTCCGCAATATCCATGTGTTGGAGTTTACATCAGATGAATGAAAAGACTATTCTCCAGAATAATTGAACAAAGAACATATGTTGAACAACCTCAAGGATTTGAGGTATACCAGGAAGAGACTTGCGTATGCATATGGAAGAAGGTATTGTATGGATTCAAACAACTTGGTGCAGAGCCTCCAATGCACAACATTAGCGTGGTGAAAAACCTTCTATAAAAACAATATTGTATCATAATGCTTACTTATAACTCAAGGATGATGGATTTCCAATCCATGACAAATATCTCATGATGATAGAATAAGTACCACTTGGATATGTTCCAGTTTGACCCTTGCCACGATGTTATGAGCTAGTAGAAAACAAAATATGAATCCAACAATGACATACTATATTGATCAGAGCTATAGGAAGCCTCAGAGAAAACTAGTGTTTTAGAAAGACCAAAGCACATTCAGATCAAGAATTACATTCTCCATGATGAAGTCCAGAAAAGAGAAAGTGGTTCTCCAATATATATCTCCACGGATGAGAAGATAAGAAGAAATTTTGGTAAATCCTCTGTCTAAGATGAAAGAGTTTGTGCACTCAATATGGATCTCGTGGAGACGACTTCCTTAGGGAAAGGAAGAGATAAATCCTAGGTTGGGAGGGAGAACTAATGTGTTATTGATTTATGGGCAGTCATTGCTCAATTCGAAAAATGGTCCAGGATGAGCAGTTCCTTTCTAGTTCGGAAAGTGGTTTGAGATTTCTGATAGAAATGCATTTTCCAGTTCGGAAAATGGTCTAGATCGAACGGTCATTTCCGTAATGAAAATGGTTCGATGGATTGTTTATGTACCATAGACAGTGATTCCCCTTGTGGCCAACATAGGGAATGGTCTAGGACAGTCTCTCTTTGTGACGGTCACTCTTAGTAGTGTTCATAAAGACTGGTCTGCCACGTTGGATAGTCATTCTTTCGAAGATCATAGTTTTGAGAAGTTTCGAAGAATGGTCCATTTTAGAGGTTGGTGAAGGACATTCATTTCCTTAGGAAATGGTCCAGACGGTCATTCCCTAGGGCAGATTCATTCTCTCTAGGTTGCACTTTGTTTAGTGCCAGAGGAATTGCCCAGATAGGTGAATGGTCCAGGTTCAACAATCAGGGACAGGCATTCCCTAGGGCAGTATCATTCTCTCGAGGTTTCACTTTGTTTAGTATCGGAGGAATGGCCCGGAAAGGGAGTGGTCTAGGGTCAGAAATCAGGGCAGTTACTCTTCCTTTCTTGAGAAGAATAGTCCAGATAGCTCATCGTTGATGTTTCACTCTATGAGGGCAGATGCTCTTCCAGATCTCACAAATGTGAGTGGAAGAAGGGACTAGATGATTCAGTTTATATCATAACAATGTTTTATGTGCAGGTTGATATGATATGATATGATATGATTGTTATGGAGATTGTATGTCTATGGAAAATAGATGTATGATACTGTGGTGGATGTGTTCCACTGATTATGACTATATGTCACTGATCAAGTATCTATGTGCTACTTGTTGTGGTAGTGTACCACTGGATTGTAGTTGTGTACTACTATGGATAGACACAATTGTGTTTCTATTGAATGACATTGTTCTGATTTCCATGAAGACTATCAGTAGTGTTGGAAATGATTATCAACTAGATGGATGATCAATAGAAAAAGATTCCCCAGACAAAAAATGGTCCAGGAAATTTATTATTCTAGGACATATATCTGGATTAGAAGAATGGTTCTTGTGTCATTCTGTGGAGTGAGTGACTTATCCAGCATCATGTTTGATTACTCATATGGAGTATGGTTTCGAGAGATGATGCAGTTGATGGCACTGATAGTGATGATGGTGCTCGTGATCTAATCATGAGATAGTCTATACGACTATGTTGATGCTACCAGGTGAATGGTATGTTTGTGTTCAACACCATTACCTTGAATAACTCCCTATCTAGGAGGGAGTGTTGATATTATGGTAGCTCCGGGAGGTATTTACCTCCACATGTAAACCTGACGAGAATAGAATATTCCAGGAAGCAAGAAGAAACCCTAACTGATTGGTTAATAACCCTAGAAGACAAGTAAGCTCAAGAGAATGACTTGTATTAGTTTATTAGTCTCCAAGAGAAGAAGTTGGCTAAAGGAAATGTTATATACTAAAGAATTAGTACCCAGAATGAGAAGTCAGCCCAGGCAATCTGTGAGAAATACTATAAATATAGGAGGCCAGTCCTCATTCTGGCTAGGATTCTCAGAACTGCAGAAGCAAAACTTGTGCACACTGCAGTTGGCTAGTTTGTGCACAAGTCTGAAGGAGAGTTGTTGTTGCAGCTGTTGCAACTAGCATATTTTGGTTTTGTCTTGGACTATCTCTTGGTTATGTTTTGGACTCTTTGATCAACTCTTGGTACTCTTGCTTGGTGCACCATCCTTGGAGAAAGGTGAACCACCCTTTGTTTGGCTATATATCCTAGGGTTTTCTTCCAGAATGATTCTCTGTCAAGGTTAAGGTGCTCAAGGGTGCCTTCGGCCTATGGTTGGGTGAAAATAGTGATATTGTATATGGTTAAATGAGCGCATCAATTATATTCTAACACCTATTTCCCCCCTCTCTCTCCCCTATCATTTCTGACTAATCGCTCTCTCTACCCCACTCACTCTCTCCATATTCTCTCCACATTCCTCCCTCTCTCTCTCTCCACCTCCTTCCCTCACTCCCTCTCTTTTGTTGTCTCCCCCACTGTCTCTCTCTTTCTCTTGTCTTCCCTCTATCTCCCTTCTCTCTCTCTCTCTCTCTCTCTCTCTCTCTCTCTATACTTTTCCCCTCTCTCCCTCTCTCTCTCCCCTTCTCTCTCTTATCTCTCTATGTCTCCCTCCCCCCATCTCTACCCCTCCATATAGCTCTCTCTCCATATCATCTCTCTCTCTCTGTCTCTCTCTATTGGACATAGACCTAGTCAGGGGAAAAGGCTATTTTTGGGAAGAGAAGCATGAAGGGAAGAAAGGACAGCTGGAAGAAAAAGAAACGCGTTCGAGGGAATCATGTGAGGTGTACATGCAAGGAAAACCTAATAATGTTAGGGTTAGGGTTTTTTTAATGTCTTGTAATGGCTAATGAGCCAAGACTATAAATAAGTAGTACTTAGGGGATAGTGGGGGATAGTAGAGAGACCAGTGGAATAGGGAGAGTCTGTAAGTTGTAAGGTTCATAAGAATTGTACTATCCCATAAGTTGGTGAGCTAGAGAAGAAGGGAGTGACTCGATCCTGAGGGTTACATCGCAGAATGAGGATCTTGGTGCGATCTAGTTAGCCTCACAGGGATCGGGGAGCCTGTTGATAGTGTAAGATCCAATATTGTAAATACGCACGGCGTGACATATTACCGAACCTTAATAAAGAGCTTGAGAGCTAGATATTTTTGGGCGTAGCCCAGGAAGGGGTGAGCCACAATAACACCTGTATGTGATTGAATGTATGTGTCTCTATTGTTGTTAACTGTTGAATGTTAGATGAATGAATGAAGGAACTAGTTAGATATGATATTTCACATGCATGAATAGAATGCCTTTTCTAATCAGATGTTAGGCTAAATAAATAAAGATCACAAGGTACAACCAAATATCTCCACTCATTCCCAGGCTGCAAACACCTGAGTATTGCAACCACCCATAGAGATATCTCGGGTGAGACTGTGCATTACACCCTGTGTGTTGCATTGCCTTCTAGTTTACCAGGGGGGGTGACAGTTTTAGAGGGATTTTGTTGGAAGCTTGTTAAACCTGAACCTAGGTCAATCAATGATACTAAGGTAGGATAAGATTAGATAAATGAAAAATTAGAACCAAATGAAATCTAACAAATGGTTATGTTTCCAGTTAGTTGGAACAAGATGGGATTGAGTGAAAGAGATATGTGGAAGACACGTCAAAAGAATGCTAGATCGAACACAAGACGTTCAGAGAATGAGAATATAAAAAGGGATGTTGAGACCATGGAACCCAATGAAGGAAGAGATAGAGAGTTGGTTGAAAACAAAGGAGTTGTTTGCGTAGAAAGATAATATAAACCTGAAGTTGACACTGCATAAATATCTGGATAAGTACGTATTCAGTGACTTGCATGAAGTATTTTTCTGTGATTTATCGCATGTGTTGCAGGGGTGGATATTAAAGTTGAAATAAAACCATCCTAAAAATGGGATCATACATATAGAGTGGAATCCGGTAGATATCACGCAGTTGCAACAAGTTGATAATAAATTTACACGTGCAGTAGATTTCTGGTTAGACAACATTGTTGTAGAATTTATCACAGAATTTTCAGTAGATACGGTGAAGTCTTATAGTGAAAAAGAGAAATATTTCTTCAAGGGACCTCAAGGTAGGTATATTAGATCGTTATATACTTCTATTAATATATTACTATATAAAAAAGGTGTAATGAAAATGGCTTCAGATAGCTAAACTTCTATGTGTGCATGGGGGAATGGGGGAAGCACTGACAGGAGAAAGAGAAATGGAGGAGGAAATGGATAAAGAAAAGAAGGAGAAGTCTTTGGACCTAGTCATGATGGACAAATACTGGATCAAGCATATCATGGCAACAACTGGAAGAACGTGCAGTGGAGTACCCTACCAATAGAAGATGAAAACCAAGAAGAGAGCCATATCTGCAAGGGAGGGCTTGGAAAGTGATGAAGAAGAGGTAGAGGATCTCTAGGCTGTGGAGTAGATTGAGGAAATCTTGTGCATGACATATGAGAGGAATACAAGAGGTCCATATTAGTGTTAGTGTGGAACCCACAAACCCATGTGCGACTAATACACCAATAAGAACACCACCATTTAGACAACCGAATTTCGGGAGAAGGAATACAAAAGGAATTACATCTACACAGGGAACAACAACTGGGGTAGCCAGTTAAGGAAGCATTAGTCAATTATCTACACCACACGGAGGTAGTAGTTTAGGATTCAAGATGGCAGGACATGATATCACCATCAGGTTAACAAAATTCAAAGGAGAGGTGTCGGAGGACCCTAAGAAGCACTTGTTTATTTGTGAAACGATCTGGGAAGAAAAATAGGTCACAGATGAGGACACTAAACTTGCGCAGTTAGTTATCACGCTAAGAGATCGCACACTAGATTGGTACATGAGCTTAGCTGCAAACAGTCCACCAGGGACAACTAGAACGATTGGATATATCAAAAATCTATTGATAAATGAATTCGAGAAGACTAGCTCATAGGATCAATACATGAATGAGATGATAGAGATCAGGAAGAAACCAGGAAAATATGTATGGGAGATTGACCAGAGATTCAAACGATTGAAGGGAAAGATAAATTATGTCATGACAGATATGAAGCATAGGCATATGTTTGTCAATTCACTACTCCCACACTTGAAATACCCCTTACAACAATATAAATTTCAAACCTAGGCAGAGGCTCTACAGGCAGACCTACAACTGGAAGAGAACCAATATTAGAAGACAGATACATCCATAGAGGATCTAAAGGGGTCTATGAATAACTTAATGTTCCAGCTAAACTAGAACAAAGGTAAGGACAAAAGAGAAGTTGTTTGGTGTACCACATGTAGGACAAAAGGACACCATAAGAATGAATGCCCAATATTCACGTAGTACATGGCAGCAGGACTTCCAAACCCTTTTCCCACAGGAAGACTATGGTGTGAGATATGTAAGAAACAAGGGCATGATCCATATCATTTTCCAATGATGCAGAAATACCAGACAGTACCTAAGAGTTCATATTGCAACTTTTGCAAGTCAGTAGTCCATGATGACAAGGATTGTAGGACCATGGACCTGATGAAGGAAATAACATCAGATGCTTACAGGGTGCAGGAACAACTGATGACTGGGAAGGATGCACCATAGTTTAACCAAGTACCATCCCCATATAAAATTGTGCAGCAGTAGTATAACATTGCTCAGTAGCAATATAACATTGTGCAACCGCAATACAATACCGCGCAGCCACACTATAATCTCACGCAATATAACCAGGTGCCTCATTACAATGCACCACTAGGAGATCAAACTGGCTACAGTGGTGGAGGAAGAGAACAAGTGGTATGCCACAACTGTCAACAACTAGGACACTATGAAAGAGAATGTCCACTTCAAACCGCGACATGTATGTATTGTCATGCATCATATCATGACACAGAAGAATGTCCTACACTATTGGCAAAGATCCAGGAAAAAAGAAATCAGAACAATCAAAATGTTCAGTGGATTTTGATGGAAGCAAGGGATGACATAATAAATATCAACATTGTTACGCCTGGAGGAGCTAAGATAGGAAACGACATAGTAAGAAAAGATCCATCACAACACCAATGGGTGAAGAAGAATGCTAAACTGTAGAAGGATTTTGATGCACAGAACGAAAAGGAGATATTCAAGTAGGCCAGACAATAATTCTTTAAGCCAAACATTGCATCAACATCAACTGCGTAGCATAATCGAGAAGTACCAACATACAATATGCCTCCATCATTGGATCACACCAAAGAAACACAACCCCTTGGACAAGTAAGTATGATTAAAGCCTTTTTGCAATCCTGTGTTAAACTACTAAAAGATCCATCATCTATTAAAGTGTTATAAAATATGATAGAAAGATGTAGCACAGAGGTAGAAGGAAATCTAGAACATAAAACAGTTAATCATCTGCATACAAGGAGGAGAACAAGCAGATGATTTCAACTGAACGCCAACATTGGAGATTTCAACATGGGAGATATTATATTGGATTTAGGATCTAAAGTAAATGTGTTACCCAAGAAGACATGGAAATGTATGGGAGAGCCCACATTAGGATATTCACATGTTCATATGAAAATAGCAAATCAACATAGAGTTCTACCAATTGGAAGGCTAAAGGGGGTGACAGTAGATCTGGATGGAGTGTGCACGAAAGACGATTTCGAAGTGATAGAGATAATGGATGGCACAAAACCTTATCTGACATTGCTTGGCTTAGATTGGGTTTTTTAAAATCAGTCCATAATCAACTTAAAAATGAGGAATATGACACTCGAGTTAGGAGAATACAGAGTGATTACACCATTAGATCCATCAGAAGGGGAAAGATTTGTAGAACCCACTTGTTTGGACCTGTAGGAAATTAACCAGTTGTACAGAACAACTGCGCGAGAAGATTATTATGTGAATCCCACTACAAATGGGGTACTCAGTTGGCTAAGTATTACTTCATGCACGTTGAACTCATATACATGGTTAGAGAATTGGCAGCAGAGGTTACATGAAGTCTCCACAAGAAGATACGTAATAATAGACTGCATAGTAAGATGGGTAGGTACGGAGATAAGGGAACCTCCCAACTTCCATGGGGTGAATGTCATAGAAGTATTCTTAACACAATACGAAGATGAAGTTTTATAAAATTAGAGGATCTTAGATCTTGATATAGAACTCAAGGCAACACTTGCAATATGGTGGGGTGCACACAAAGAGACAATCAAGGATTGGTACCAATGTAAGTGGTTACTCCATATCAGATTTGATGCAGAACATGGAAGCAACCAATTGCAGAAATATGATGGACAGGGGGCACCAACAGAACACTTGGAGAAGTGCAGAACACTATGGAGGATGAAACCACTAGAGGAATGGCCTCATCATTTTATTCACACATTATAATGGATTCCACCAAACTGGTATACAGACCAGTAATTGCGCAGAGAATCTACAGACTGGACAATATCATAGTAGAATTTTACAGTCACTTTCTCATTTGAACAAGAGAACCCCAACATAGACTCAACACTCAAACAAATTAGAGGGGTTATATTTATTAAAGAACCAGAATTTGAACTTATGACAGAAGATCAACAGTAGAATAGACAGACAGTAAAAGAACTATTTTCATGCTACCATGTGCAGGAAGAAGCACCAGATGAAGATGACCCGCGCAACATTCAGATAACAAAATTTGAAGGTGAAAGAGAGATGGAAGGTCCACCTTTGGAATCAGAAGTATTTTTTTTGTCGATCAAGGTGAATAAAGTCAACATTGGGACACCTGAGAATCCCAAAATGGCTATCACTGGTGACTACTGGGATGAACAAATAGTAGAAAGCATAACATAGTTATTGCACGAGCACATCGACCTGTTCCCAACAATTTTCATATAAATTAAATGCATAGCAGGAGAGATAGGTGAAATGAATATACCTCTCAGATCTTAGGAAAGACCTATAAAAAAGAGACCATATAGACTAAACCCAATATATAAGAAAAAATTGAAAGTAGAATTTGGCAAGATGTTGGAGGCTGGAATCATAGAACCAGTGGAGAAATATGAATGGGTAATCCCTATGGTAGTTCAGGAGAATAAGAAGGGAAGGATAAGGATATGTGTTGACCTGAGGAAGTTGAATGAAGCTTTCCTACATGAACCTTTCCCTACTCCTTTCACAGATGAGGTGTTGGAGAATGTAGGAGGCCAAGAAGCTTACTCATTCACTGATGGATTCTCAGGCTACCATCATATCAATATAGCTCCAGAAGATAGGTGCAAGACCACGTTTTCCAAAGAATGGGGGTCCTACCAATACACAGTCATGCCTTTTGTACTGAAGAATGCACCACTAATATTTTCCAGAGTAGTCATCACCGCATTCAAATAATTCATCCATCAATTCCTAGAGATGTATCTGGATGATTGGACAGTCTACAGTTTGTTGAAATACCATGTAGAGGGGTTAAGGATAATGTTAGAAATATGCAGGAAGTTTCAAATATCGCTAAACATCAATAAGTACATCTTCAGAACACCCTTTGGGATACTATTGGGCCATATAGTATGCAAACAAGGCTTGCTAGTAGATCCTGCCAAGATTGCAGTAATTGTTAATATACCGCCACCAAAATCAATAGGTCAGTTAAGAGAAACATTAGGACACACAAGATACTACAGGAAATTCATAAAATGGTATGCGTAGATCACTGCACCAATGGAAAAACTATTGAGGAAAGATAGCAAGTTTCAGTGGAATGAGGACTTTCAGCGAGGATTGGATGCTCTAAAAGAGAAGATGGTAACCGCACCAATACTAGTATTCCCGGATTGGGAAAAGACATTTCATGTGCATGTAGATGCATCAGCCATAGTAGTTGGAGTTATTCTGGCACAACCGGGAATAGGGTAATTGGACCATCCTATAGCATTTGCTAGCAGAAAACTGTCAGAGTCACAACAGAATTATAATACCTATGGTCTATGCACTTCATAAGTTCATACATTACTTACTGGGAAAACATTTTAAGATGTTTATAGATCATTCAACTCTCAAATACCTAGTAAATAAGACAATGTTAGGGGGGGGGGGCGATTTGTAGATGGTTACTATTGTTCCAAGAATTTTACTTTGAACTGATAATCAAACCAGGGAAGTTGAATGCAGGAATTGATCACCTATCAAGGATCACCAATGGAGAGGAACCTACAAATCTAGAGGACAAATTTCTTGATGCACAGTTATTTTCAGTCCAAGTAGTTGATGAATATTTTGATGACATCATTCAATACTTTAGTATAGGTATTGTGCCATAATAATTCAACATTGTGCAAAAGAAAAATCTGATAGTCAGAGATGCAGACTATCAATTGATTGTAGGAAACTTATACAAGATGGGTGCAGACATCATCTTCAGAAGATGTGTGCTAGAACATGAAAGACCTAGGATTTTAGCAGAGGCCCATGAGGGAATAGCAGGAGCATACTATGTAGGAAAAGCTATAGTGCAGAAGGTATTACGCATAGGACTATCGTGGCCGACTGTTCATAGAGATTCAAAGGATTACTTCCAGAGATGTGATGTATGTTAGAGGGTTGGTAAAACTAATAGATGGGATGAGATTCCCCTAAATCCACAAGTAACCTTGCAGGTATTTGAAAAATGGGCAATAGAATTTCTAGGACCAATTAACCCAACAACAAAAAGGTCAGGAGAAAGGTATATTATTACCATGACAAAGTACTTAACAATATGGGAAGAAGCAACACCAGTAAGATTGCAGCATAGATACAACATCACACTTCTTGTTTGAGAAAGTGATCACTAGATTTGGATGCGCAAGGATTTTGATGAGTGACCAAGACACTCACTTCATTAACAACACCATCAAGGCTATGAATGAGGAGTTTGAAGTTTATCATCAAAAGAGTACACCATATCATCCTCAAGAAAATGGAACAGTGGAAGCCTTTAATAAGATCCTAGAGAATGCACTGAAAAGGATTTGCAATGTCAACAGGAATGATTGGGACTTGAATATACCAGCAGTACTATGGTCATATAGGAACACATGTAAAATATTGACAGGGAAGACACCATTTAGATTGGTGTATGGACAAGAAGTAGTGGTTCCATTAGAATTTTTGGTACCTAGTCTGCGTGTAGCAACAATTACTAACATGACAGAGCGAGGCGCAGTACAAGAAAGGCTAAGTCAACTAAAGTTCATGGAAGAAGATAGAATTATAGAAGGATTTCACCAAGAGGTACAAAAATAAAGGGAAAAATCTTGGAATGATAGACATATCAAAGGGAAAATTTTCAAGGAGGGAGACCTAGTTTTCATGTAGGACAGTAAATCTCTTCAACACCCAGGAAAACTCAGAATGAATTGGTTGGGACCATATGAAGTGAGGATTTGGGAGGAACAAAACTGAGAGGAATTATCAATGGGATTTGACTGAAACTTTATAGGTACAATTGACCTCCTAACACTTAAAAAAAAACGCACTATACAACAAGGGACTGCGCACAACAACAGAGGGGTTACCGCGCCAGACATTAGAAGACAATACCCAATTAAAGTAGAGGTAGTGCGATAAAAAAAATGTCCATGTGCACTGACCAAACAACATAGCATGCACTTGGAAAATTTAGCGTGCCAAAAAAAGGACCACCAATCAGAAAAAGGCAAAAAATTGGAAAAATGGAGGTTACAACAAATAGGCACCAACTAGCGATGTCTATCAAAATTGAATGACAAGAAAATTTGACGTGACATCACATTAATCTCGCCAACTGGGGATGTCAAGGGAATTCATTGTCAAGTATGCGGGAAGCACCAATTCATTTAAACCATAGCTCGAGTACCTTCTTCAGGAAGTTTCACGCCACTTGTTATATGAGGAAGGCACACGGGTAATATAAGGGTTATTGTGAAGTTGAGAAATCAAAGAGAAATAGAGTATATGGATAAGAGAGCGAGTTAGAAAGACTTACAGAATGAAGTAGCTCGGTGGATATCATATTAACCACCATGGCACCACCCAAGCTAGGTGCATCGAGTCAGGCCTACAAAAAACCTCGAAGAAATATCAGAGCACCACATCAACCACAGGGAAGGGAATAGGAACCCGCATGGACTGTTGAATTCGTCAACTTGGAAGAAATCCCTTCACCCAATATGGAGCTAGCGAGCCCCACACCCATGGTGGAGGAAACCCAACAAACAACAACAGTTGGCATGGACATCAATATGTCGTAAATGGGACAGGGCCACCAGGCCAAGGACACAATAAATCCTTCGCACCCTAAATACACTGAAGAGGCCCCGAGGGTTAATGGGATGGTCCCAAACCAGACAGAAGCGGTTGTGTCATGAAGGTCACACACAACAACGCCAAAAAAAAAACAAGAGGGTACAATAGAATATGTCATCAGCTGACCAGAGGCGTATGCAGAGGACGGAACAATGGAGGTTGGAACCTCGAGTCATCCACCACAGGGAAAGGGAAAACAACCTGTAGCAAGATCACTGTGCAAACATGATGCAACAACCATAGTCTTACTGCACATTCTAGAAGTGATGCATACCACGTCCAACCTGTTAGGATGCGTGGAAAATCTATGGTACTTGGACCACGATGTGGCCGATGTCGACAAGTTCTCTGAATTTACATGGCAAGTTTACCTAGACAACATGGGTACAATACCCTTCAGCCATCCAATTTTGCAACTAAAATAGTGGGCATTCATACTGGCCAACACCGAGATTCTAAACCTATTGAATATCCCACATTTTGAAAGGGGCCTCGACGTAAACAACTGCGTCAAGAAGCTGATGGAAGTCACCAACGGAGGGTACCTATGGGTAGAATATCCTGTATCGATAGACATAGAGCTCATTGCATTTATTATAGGGCTATCATCTTGAGGGGAGAATCCCATGCAGTACCTTGAGGACAATACAAAGGAGAAGGTGTTGGTGGAGGAGATGAAGAAGACCTATGGCACAGAAAGAGGGTTGTGCAGAATCATCATAAAGTGCATTAATGACGCAACAATAGGGTTGGCCACTAAACTCATGGCATGCAAGTTGCTCAGGAAGTTATGCAAGGAGGAAGTCCCTATTGTTGATTAATTGGGTTGGTTTTCATTGATGTCAACCCTTGAAGAAATTTTGGTAGTGAATTCTGGTACCAAAAAGGTTTGGGTAATGGACCCAAGTTTGTTTGATGGATAATGGTATGAGTTTTGATATATTTGCAGGTAAGACTATTCTAGATGGATAGTACATTTCATGCCATTTCCGATGGTATGTGGAACGTCACATAACTCCTCACGGTTAGAGAGTTATGGCCACGTGAAGTTGGAGAACCCTCATGAGTCATATAGAAGCCCCAAAAAGTCAAAGTGTTTGCAAAATAAAATATTTAAATAATAAAGTTAATGGACAACTCCTTAAAATAAGGAAAGTGGGTTGCTACATGAAATTATAAATAAGAGGCAAGTCTCTTTCATTTAATCACACTTGAACATATTGAATATCTTTTGTTGTGTAAGGCTTATTGCAAGTACTCATTGATACATCTGAAGTTGTGAAAGTCTGAGGTAGTACGAAGGGTTGACGGTGATAGTTTCAGAATTACAGCGAATACTAAAAAAACCTAATTTCTAAGGCATACGTGGGCTGAAAGTGTATTAGGGTGCGTACATATGCGGGCTGACAGTGTATTAGGGTGAGTACATACGCGGGATGACAGTGTATTAGGATGCGTACATGTGGGTAAATCCATGGAAACTTGAGAAGATGAAGATGCAAAGGTTATAGATTATGAGATCAATATCCCAGGAAGGTCTATAGTGCTCAGATACATCGAATCTATCCATTGGTTCAAAAGGTATGTCTTATTTCTATGAATAGTTGGATTTTGATGTATGCATGAGAAATGGTTATGGAGATTTTAGGATTCTCCCTAGAGAGACTAGTGGTTGCATGGGATCTTCTGTATAAGTCAGATCTACAGAAATACAGTGTTGGTATATTTATCATTGATACTTCCTATTAGAGTTGAGGCACATCTTGTATTTCTTGGCATATGGCTAAGGGTTTTTTTGGTACATGGTTGAGAGATTGTATTGGTTGATGTATTGAGAGGCTGAATATCAGAAAGGGTTTGAAGTCTAGATCATGTGAAGGTTATTATACTTGTTCATGATCACACATACTTATGGCACAAGACTAGAGAGAGATATAGAGTTTTTGGGTAAAGGTTATGTATGAGGATGCATGCACAGGGTACATATATAGTCTGGATACAGTGACAAGTTACAGATCTATGTGAAATAAGTTACAGAGGGTTAAAAGTTTTCAGAAGGCATATGAAAGCTACATACCAGTTTGGTCATGTACATACACGGGTTGCATAATAGATAGGGCGCATACATATGTGTGTTGCAGAACTACAGGTCGTGTATTTGTTGTATTTTGGTTGATACATGTTCATTTCAGGTACAGGTTGATTTCAGGGAAGTAGTACAGGGGTTTCAGGTCAATGGTATAGATTGGAACAGTTGTACAGTGGTATATATCACAGTGATAGTGTGACAGTGGTTCCATCATTCTACTTATATCTTCGGATGGTTGGATCGGGCAAGGACAAGTGGTTGTAGCCACCTTCTGGTTGTAGCCAGAGAACATAGGGGGTTGTAGCCTCCTTTTGGTTATATCCAAATAATTGGGGAGTTGGAGATTCCCTTAGTTTGTAGCTTGAGAAACTAGGGGGTTGGAGTCTCCTTCTAGTTGTAGCTGGAAAACAAAGGAAGTTGGTGCTTCCAATGAATGTAATTCTTCAAGACATATAAGAAAAATAATTTCGTGGTTTTCTCCCGCTTTGGTTTTCCACGTAAAAACACTGGTGTACTGTGTATGTGTATGATTTCTCATTTGTTCATTGTTTATTTACTCTGCAATTATTGGATGATAATTCTACACTGATATAACACTTGCATTATATGGTTAAAAAGGATTAAATTTCTCTATTACTGATTCACCCCCCAACTCAGTAATCCAACAATTGGTATCAGAGAAGGTTCCTTCAGAAATCAATTTAACCACTGAAAGGTAGATCATGGAGAGCAACAACATGTATAAAAATGGAATACCATAGTTTGATGGACAAAAGTATTCATTTTGGAGCAGAAGGATGAAAACATGTATACAGGCAAAGGGATTTGAAATTTGGCAATCGGTTGTAGATGGATACAAAGAACCAACAGTTTTGCCGACAAATGGAAAAGAAATAAAACTCGGTCAAAATAATTCCAAAGCCACAAATGCACTTCTGAATGGTCTTTGTGAATCGATATTCACCAGATTTATACATTGTAAATCCGCTAAAGAGATTTGGGACAAACTTCAAAATATTTATGAAGCATATTCAAAAATCAAAGAAGCAAAGCTTCAAACTTACAGAGGTCAGTTCGAACAACTAAAGATGAAGGAAGATGAGAATATTGCATCTTATTTCGTACGAGTCGATGAAACAGTAAATGAAATCATAGGATTGGGAGAAGAAATCAAAGAATATGTAATTGTTCAAAATGTACTAAGATCTATTCCTATCAGATTTGACCCTAAGATATCAGCACTAGAAGAAAGAGCAGATCTAGAATCAATAAGCATGGACAAACTACATGGAATATTCACAACATATGAAATGATAACTGAACAAGAAAATCCAGATATAAATTAAGAAGCTTTCAAAGAATCCAAAATTTCAAAGAAAAAGGGAAAGAAAAAGGAAAAAGAACTTAGCAACAACAGTGACATCTCGAAAGATGATGAAGAAGTGGCCAACTTCGTCAGAAGATTGAACAAGGGAACCAACGACATATATAGATTTAATTTTCCTTTGATTTGTTTTAATTATGATGGTATTGGTCATTTTGCTAACAGATGTCCTCATAAGAAAAATAAGAGGAATGATGAAGATTACTCAAATAGAAAACAAACATACAAAGGAAAAAGAACCACAAAGAAAGTTTTCAAGAATATCTTATGCACCAATGAAGACATCTCATCATCAAATGAAGATGAAGTTAGTGAGACAGAAAGAGTTCTATTCATGGAAGTAGAAGACTCTAACAAAGAAGACATCGAATAAGAATATGAAGAGGCTAAAGTTGACTATCGAGAAGAATTTTTTTGTGCCATAAAAGTTATAAGAAGAGAAAAGAATAAAAACAAGAAGCTACAAGAAAAAATAGAAAGAAAAGAAGACACTCAGTAACTACAACAAATGATCACAAATTTGAAGGTTCAAATAGAAGAAGATAAAAGAATTGAAGAAGCACTCAAAGAACAACTAGAAGAAAGAGACAGTATCATTGGAAATTTGGAAGCAGAGATTGTCACATTAAGAAAGGATCTTCAAAATAAAAAAAATATGCAGAACAACTCAAAAAATTTGGATGACAATATCAACAGTCAAAATTCCCATCATGACAAGTCAAGACTTGGATACAATCAGACAGAAAAGGGATCAAGCTCCAAAACAACAAAACAATAAACATATCCAAAAAGCTATGAAGAAACAATCAAAGGGGATATCAATACCTACAAAGAATATTACAGGGACACTCCTCCACCGAGAAGATTCAGATTTCATAATCAACAACCGACAGATAGGCCTCAGGAAGAAGAAGGGTTTAGAAGAGAAACTCCTTTCAGAAGATCTTCAAATCCAGGTATCAAACTATATTTTTTTGTTTATGTTATGAATGTAATAATTTTGGACATAAATCTATGAATTGCAAATCTAATAACAAGAACATAAGAAACTTTGAAACTCATACACAAAAGGGTTATCCAAGAAGGTCCAGTGAAACACAAAGAAGAAGTTACAACAGGTTTGAATCATTGAGCACTGAAGTGGAATGATGAAAGTGTAACAACTTTGGACACATGGCCAAATATTGCAGAATGACAGTTCCTCCTAGAGAACCACAACAGAACAACAACAGTCACAGACAGGAACCTCAGAAGAGAACATGGATAAGAAAGCAAAATCAGTATAGCAATGAAGAATGCACACTCGTTCTACAAGCTAAGAAGAAGAAACATGGTTGGTATGTTGATAGTGGCTTCTCAAAACACATGACAGGTGATAAAGACATGTTTCTTATATTAAGAAAGGAAAGAGATGGATCAATCTCCTTCAGAAATGATGATTCAACTAAAATCAATGGAAAAGGCACAGTTAGAATTGGAAACAAGAATACTAAGGCAAAAAATGTTCTACTAGTAGAGAATATGAAACATAATCTTCTAAGTGTGATTCAAATGTGTGACCAAGGTCATAAAGTTACTTTATTTTCACAAAAGTGTGAGATAAGAAAAGAAGGTTCAGGAAAATTGATTGCAAAAGATGCAAGAACTTCAAGCAACATATATGTACTAAGTGAAATTGGAAATGAAAAGTGTTGTCTAGGAAAGGAAGATGAAATTTGGCTATGGAAAAAAAGAATGGGTCACATACAATTTTATAACCTTGTCAAAGTCATAAAAAAGGAAGCAGTTAGTGAAATGCCCCAGATTACGAAACTAACCAATACTTTATGCAAGCTATGTCAACAAGGAAAGAAAACAAAGACCGGGTTTAAATCAAAAGGATATTCAACGACAAGACCACTAGAAATTATCCATATTGATCTAGTTGGAACAACTACAACAAAGGGTTTAAAAGGTGAGAAATATTTTATGTTATTATTTGATGATTATACAAGAATGACCGCAGTTTATTTCTTAGGAATAAGTCAGAAGCTTTTGAAAACTTCAAGGTATACAAGGAAATGGTTGAAAATGAAATGGATTCAAAAATAAAATGTTTGAGATATTATAATGGAGGAGAGTTCACTTAAAAGGAATTTATGGGCTACTGCATCATGCATGGAATAAAAAGGAGATTTTTTGTTGCTAGGACACCTCAACAGAATGGATTTCTTGAAAGAAAGAGTAGGACAATACAGGAAATGGCTCGAACAATGTTAATGGATTCTAAATTGACAGATATATTTTGGACACATGCAGTGCATACAATGGCTCACATTCAAAACAGAGTAATGCTCATAAAGACCATTGACAAAAATCCCTATGAGCTATGGAAAGGAATACCATCAAATGTGAAACACTTCAGAGTATTTGGAAGCAAATGTTACATCAAAAGAGAAGATGGAAGAATGGGAAAGTTTGACTTTCGTGTGGACAAAGGAGTACTTGTTGGTTACTCAAGTAAAAGGAAAGCATACAAGTGTTACAATTTGAGGTTGAACAAAGTTGTGGAAAGTATCAATGTAACAATTGAAGAAACAGGTGGACGAGAATTAAAGGAAGAAGAAAATGAATCAATGGAATAATTTTATGAAGAAGAATCAAAAGATGAAGAAGAAGTAGAAGGGGAAGATGAAGAGGATAAGACAAAAGTAGAAGAGAAAGTTCAACAAGTGCCTCCAAAGACACCTAGCAAATGAGTACAGAAGAATCATCTTTCAGATTAGATTATCGGAAACAAAGATGCAGGAATTGATACTAGAAGAAGAATCTATTCACCAGAACAAATGAACCTAGCACTCTCATCTACGATTGAACCAAGCAGTTTTGAAGAGGCCAACAAGGATAAATTTTGTAATAAGGCCATGGATGAAGAATTGGATCAAATAGAGAAGAATGAAACTTGGGAATTGGTTCCAAAACCAAAGAAGAAGAATGTGATTGGCACAAAGTGGGTATTCAGAAATAAATTGAATGAAGATGGACATGTTACAAGGAACAAAGATATATTGGTATGTAAAGGATATGCACAGGCTGAAGGAATCGACTTTGAAGAGACATTTTCTCCAGTTGCCAAAATGGAAGAAATATGATTGCTCCTAGCTTATGCATGCTCCAAGAATGTTAAATTGTATCATATGGTCATGAAATCATATTTTCTGAACGGGGAACTTGAAGAATAAGTCTACATTGAAAAACCAGAAGGATTTCAGTTTTCAGAGAATGCAGATTATGTGTGTAAATTGAAGAAGGTCGTGTATGCTCTAAAACAAGCTCCTAGAGCATGGTACTTTACATTGGATAAATATCTACAACAGGAAGGGTTCAGAAAAGGAAGTGTAGAAAGCAACCTCTACATCAAGGTAACTCAAGATAGTATTTTATTAATTGAAGTTATGTTCATGATATTATTTTTGGAAGTATTGATGGCAGGTTAAGACAGAAATTTGCAAAGGATATGCAGAATGAATTTGAAATTTCATTACTTGGATAAATATCCTTCTTTCTGGGTCTTCAGATAAGTAAAAGAAACCAAGGAATTTTTATTTATCAAACTAAGTATATCATAGAAATGCTAAAGAGGTTCAAAATGGAAGATTGCAAACCAGTTACCACTCCTATGCAAACCAGTTGCAAGTTGAGAAAAGATGATGATCCAATGTCTACATACCAGAGGCAATACAGGTCAATGATTGGTAGCTTACTATATGTGACAACATCCAGACCAAATGTTAGCAGGAAGTTGGAAAGGTGGCACAATTTCAAGCAACACCAAAGGAATCACATGTATTAGCAATGAAGAGGATTTTCAGATATCTCAAAGGAACATAGGAGTTTGGATTATGGTATCCAAAAGGAAAGGATCTATCACTTATTTTCTACATAGATGAAAATTGGGCATGTTTCATTGATGACCGATGAAGCCCCAGTGGAGTAGCAAGAAACAATCAACAATATCCTTATCTACAACCTAGGCAAAGTATATTGTAACAACAACATGTTGTACATAGGTTCTATGGATGAAAAACACTCTGACAGATATACAGATTGAGTATGATGAGCCCATTCCAATCTATTATGATAATACAAGTGCCATCTGTATCTAAAATAACCTGGTGATGCACTCCAAGACTAAGCACATTCCAATAAAGTATCAATATCTACGGGAATAGGTTGCGGAGAAGAACATTAGAGTTGAATATGTGGGCACAAAATAACAAGTGGCAGACATCTTTACAAAATCACTTCCAAGAGAATCCTTAAGTATCTTCGCCAGAGACTCAGAGTAATTTCTACTCCAAAATGAATGATTTTTAATTCTTATATTATATGTCTTAGATCTACACGAGGAAGCACCATAAAGAGGGAATTTCAGGTTGGGAGATCAATTTTAGGAAGAGTTCAGTTAGGGGGAGTATCCCAAGGACATTTCAGTTAGGAGGAGCATCCCCAGATGGAAATATACATTTTCCATTGATGACAAAGGGGGTAGAGTTTTATCAAATGCAGAGCACATAGGCATGGTTCCAGGGGAGTGATGGTTATAGGGGGAGCATGAGTGATATGACTTTAGTATTGCTTGACATGACTTTAGTATTGCATCAGAGTGTTTCCATCAATTCCAAAGGGGGATATTGTTGATTAATTGGGTTGGTTGTCATTGATGTCAACCCTTGAAGAAAGTCCGGTAGCACAAAGGTTTGGGTAGTGGACCCAAGTTTTCTTGATGGATAATGGTATGAGTTTTGATATATTTTCAAGTAAGACTATTCTATATGGATAGTACATATCATTCCATTTCTGGTGGTATGTGGAACGTCACATAACTCCTCACGGTTAGAGAGTTATGGCCATGTGAAGTTGGAGAACCCTCATGAGTCATCTGGAAGCCCCAAAAAGTCAAAGTGTATGCAAAAGAAATAATTTAAATAATAAAGTTAATGGAGAACTCCCTAAAATAAGGAAAGTGTGATGCTACATGAAAGTATAAATAAGAGGCAAGTCTCTCTCATTTAATCACACTTAAACATATTGAATATCTTTTGATGTGTAAGGCTTATTGCAAGTACTCATTGATACATATGAAGTTATGAAAGTATAAGGTAGTACGAATGGTCGACGACAAAAGTTTCAGAATTACAACAAATACTAAAAAAGCCCTAATTTTTTAGGCGTACGTGGATTGCAATGTATTAGGGTGTGTACATACGTGGGCTGACAGTGTATTAGGGTGCGTACATACATGGGCTTGCAGTGTATTAGGGTGCATACATGTGGGTAAAACCATGGAAACTTGAGAAGAAGAAGATGCAGAGATTCTAGATTCTGAGATCAAGCTCCCAGGAAGGTCTAAAGTCCTCAGATACATCAGATATATCCATTGGTTCAAAATGTATGTCTTATTTCTATGAATAGTTGGATTTTTATGTATGCATGAGAAATGGTTATGGATATTTGAGGATTCTCCCTAGAGAGACTAGTGATTGCATGAGATATTTTGTATAAGTCATATCTACAGAACTATAGTGCTGGTATATTTATCATTGATACTTCTTGTTAGAGTTGAGGCACATCTTGTATTTCTTGGCATATGGCTAAGGGTTTTTGTGGTACATGGTTGAGACCTTGTATTGGTTGATGTATTGAGAGGATGAATATCAGAAAGGGTTTGAAGTCTAGATCATGTAAAGGTTATTATACTTGTTCATGATTACACACACTTATGGCACATGACTAGAGAGAGATATAGAGTTTTGGGGTAAAGTTTATCTATGAGGATGCATGCACAGGGTACAGATATAGTATGGATATAGTGACAGGCTACATATCTATGTGAAAGAAATTACAGAGGGTCATAATTTTTCAGAAGAAAGAAAACCCTAGTTTTCAGAAGGCATACACAGGCTGCATAACAGTTTGGCCACATACATACCCGGGCTGCATAATAGATAGGATGCGTACATACGTGTGCTACAGAACTATAGGTCACATATATGTTGTATTTTGGTTGATGCATGTTCAGTTCAGGTACAGGTTGATTGTAGGGAAATAATACAGGTTGGTTGTAGGTTAGTGGTACAGGTTGGCACAATTGTACAACGGTATATCTCATAGTGATAGTGTGATAGTGGTTCCATCATTCTACTTATATTTCATGGCAGTTGGATGGGTCAAGGATAGGTGGTTGTAGCCACCTTCCATTTGTAGCTAGAGAGCACAGGGGGTTGTAACCTCCTTCTGGTTGTATCCAAAGAATTGGGGAGTTGGAGTTTCCCTCAGGTTGTAGCATGAGAAACTAGGGGGTTGGAGCCTCCTTCCAGTTGTAGCTGGAAAACAAAGGAATTTGGTGCTTCCAATGAATTTAATTATTCAAGACATATAAGAAAAATCATTCTGTGGTTTTCTCCCACTTTGGGTTTCCACGTAAAAACATAGGTGTACTTTGTTGTGTATGATTGCACATTTGTTCATTTTTTATTTACTATGCAATTATTGGATGATAATGCTACATTGATATAACACTTGCATTATATGGTTTAAAAGGATTAAATTTCTCTATTACTGATTCACCCCCCTTCTTAATAATCCAACACTTGTCAGGGTCATCGCAGCTACAGCGCAGTGCGCAAAGGGAACTATGCTTAGCTGGCCCACATACTTATTAAACCTATTCCTTGAGGACTACAAAGGCACGCAGAACCTGGGGACATAGTTTCATTACTCTTGGGTACTCATCTTGATCGCCTTGATCAGATGGAGGGAGCCTAAGTATACATACTTTTGTGACTAAACTATTTGTTGTCGCGCAATGTGGTACATATCGTTGGGGAGAACTTCGGACTCCAAAACCACAAGTGCAAATCCAAGCATGTTCACGGGGTATTACAATGACCTGCAAGAAAACATTGCCAACACTTGGTGAATTACTCCAGAAGTGGTCACGCAATATCAGGACATCGCCAAATTCAAAGAGACAAGGCATACCATATGGATCCAAGTACGAAGGGATCCCAATAAGAAATGGCTACAACTACAATATTGTGTCAAGGAAGAGGATGTAGAGATGACCATCAAGGATTGGCAAGATGACTGGAGAGTTTCAATTCTGACTCAAGAGATGCCCACAAATAAGGAGGTTGAGGCAGGGCAAGATCAGACACTTGTCGGAGATAAATATGCACCCAAGAAGCCAAATCCAAGTCAGAATCCAACACAAAAAATAAAGGGGGTGTGCCAAAGAAAGGTACCCAAACGGGGAAAAAGAACACCACCCAGGCACCGAAATAATAGGAGAAAGGGGATGAGATAGCACAAGGAACCACATCAAGTTTTACCCAACAGGAACAAGGATATATGAATATGTTGATCATACACACAGGGCGCACGTGAAAAAAGGCCAAGGTGCACAAGACACTGCAGGAATATACAATCACCGAGGATTATGCGGACCTCGTGGTTGAAAGAGTCCACAACCAAGCATTTAAGGAGTTTGAAGATGTCCAACACCAAAGGGACAAAATTCAAGATGAGATGGATGACATGAGGCAAGTCCTAGAGAATATCATAGAAGCGTAGAGGATGTGTAGAGGAACACATACATTCCTTGCAGCATCAGAACCAGGATCCAATCCTGTTCTAAGTGAATAGGATATGATCCAAATGATAGCATAGGAGAGCCCTAATTTCCACGTTACACCCAAAATGTTGCGCATGGATGAGATTATAGGCCAGAAACCCTTGAAATATCTGGCGCATATATAGTTGGTAATGGGGTGGATACCAACCAAGGCACTATACAAACTAAAATTCAATGTCACGCAGGAGGTACAGTTGTGTGCACGCATAGAAGAAGAAAAGTTGCAGCTTACAAAGGACAACAGAGAGGAGTTGGATTTGGTGCTCAAGAAATTCAAGATCGAGACCAAAGATGAGTAAGATTGCATGGATAGGATCGAGTAGGTAGTGGTTGTAGCCTATGATAGGATTCCAAGAAGCGTGCAAATAGCAGAGACCATGAAAATGCAGAAAATTGATCAGATTGTGCAAAACATTGATCAATACAGGAAGGATATTGAGAACCTCCAGAAACAACTCATTCCTACTGCTTCCCCAGAGGTGAAGGAACAAAGGAAGCATGAAGCAGTCAGACAAATGGAGGAAATGGAATGACAAGTCAACACAACTATCGACTTGTTTGATAGAGCACCACAACTATGGACAAAGCTAGAGGAGGATCAACAGGTCCAGCATTGGGATCAGGAAGAGGAAACAATAAGTGCAGATATCCAGGACCTCAAGCAGAGACAGAAAATGATGAAGATCATTGAGTGCCTCAAAGGAGTACAAGACATGAAGAAGATAGAAGCATAGCTAATAGTTGTGTAGACATAGAAGAAGGATCGACAAGCTCAAATGGAACCTCTCCAAGAGATAGAAACAGAGGTCATTGCACTGGAAGAGGAGGCAAAGAATAACATGGCACAAACTCAGGAAGAGTGCATAGAAATGATCAATGAGGAGATCACAATGAAAGTGTTAGAATCACTCAAAGAAAAGACCGTGCAAGTTCAAACATAAGCAAGGGAACTCACAGATAAGTTCCATACACTTGCAGGAGTTGTTAAGGAAATGCACAAAGCTTAGGTGGCTCGGGAAAAGCCACGTGTCAGTGTTGGGGGCCTGTTGGAAGCAGACCCATTCAGGGGAAAAGGCTATTTTTGGGAAGAGAAGCACGGAGGGAAGAAAGGACAGCTGGAAGAAAACAAAACACATGCGAGGGAAGCATGTGAGGCGCACATGCAAGGAAGACATAATGACGTTAAGGTTAGGGTTTTTGCAATGTATTGTAAAGGTTGATGAGCTGAGAATATAAATAAGTAGTACTTAGGGGACATAGGGGGATGGTAGAGATACCAATGGAACAGGGAGAGTCTGGAAGTTGTAAGGTTTGTAAGAACTGTACTATCCCATAAGTTGGTGATCTAGAGAAGAACAGAGTGACTCGATCCCAAGGGTTAGATCACATGCTAAGGATACTGGTGTGATCTAGTCATCCTCACAAGGATCGGGGATCCTGTTGAGAGTGTAAGATCCAATATTGTTAACACGTGCGTCGCAACATATTACTGAACCATAATAAAGCGATTGAGAGCCAAATATTTGTGGACGTAGCCAATAAGGGGGCGAACCACAGTAACACTTGTGTTATGTGATTGGATGTATGTGTCTCTATTGTTGTTAAGTGTTGAATGTTAGATGAATGAATGACAGAACTCGTTAGATATGATATTTCAGATGCATGAATAAAATGACTGCTCTAATCAAATGTTACACTGAATAAATAAAGATCAAAAGGTACAACCATATATCTCCACTCATTCCCAGGCTGCAAACACATGATTATTGTAGCCACCCATAGATATATCTCAGGTGAGACTTCACAGTACACCCTATGTGTTGTGTTGCCTTCAGGTTTACCAGGGGGGGTGATAGTTTTAGAGGGATTTCATTGGAATCTTGATAAACCTAAACTGGGTTCAATCAATGATAGTAAGGTAGGATCAGAGTAGATAACTAAAAAAGTAGAACCAAATAAAAGCCAACACTCTCTCTCAAATTTACCCCTCTCTCCCCCTCACTCTATATCCCCTTCCCTCTCTCTTGATCTCTTCCCATCTCTCTCTCTCCCACTCACTCTCTCTCCCCCCTTCTCTCATTATACCCTTCTCTCCATCCCTCACTCTATCTTCCCATCTCTCTTTGACCTCTCGTTATCTCACTTTCTCACTTTCTCACTCTCTTTATGTCTTACCATCTCCCTCTCTCTCTCCTTCCTTTTCCTCATGTTAATAGATAGAATTGTAGGGGAAATGTTAACACATAGGATTGTAGTATTTATCTTTGAGTCATAGGTTTTCTTTAAGTTTTTATGATTTCCTGGTGTCAAGACCGAAGTTTGTACTTTTGTATCTTCTCCCTCTCTAGCACATTTTGTCCTTGAAGACTTTCCTCTTAAGGTCAGTTAAGAGAATTTCTCAATGCTAAATGGATGGATTTTTATCATTTCCTTGCTTGATTGTTCCTATGCGCAGAGTTTCTTTTGTCTTCTTGAAATATCATTGTGGGTATGATTGAGTTTAAAATACTTGTCATTATGTTTTTCCACTAATTGAGCATGCAACAAATCCTCCAAGTCCTTTGTATGCACAATTAACTTCAGCAAAAAAAGGAAGAAATTCGAAAGAAGTCCATTTCAGGCTTAAAATACAAGCAAACAAACAAGTTCATCTTTCAATGACGAAGATCCAGTCAGGAAAATCAGATCTATGGCCTGCTTTCATTCGGAAGGTACTCTTAATGCTCATTATTGGAGGATCCTTATGAGATGTTACAACTGTGTTATAATGGAGGTTTGATTATGATGCTACTGTAAATGTTTTCATAGTTTTAAAGTTTAGTTTCAAGAGGATTTCGTGACTTATCTTTTTCTTCACCTAGCTACTAGAAGGCCTGATGCTTATAGTAGACTTGTTCATCCTTCTCACCAAAGTCTTCCATCCACTCACATTTATCCTTAAACCACTTACTGAAGTTAATTAAAACCTCATCTGTTTATGCATACCAGCCTAGTTTTTCTGTGTTGAAACATTGTTATGTCGAGTTTTGTCTATTTGACCCTTTATCATTAATCTAAAAGTAACCTTTTTTATGGGTACTGAGCTTATCCTCTCACAATCTGAGGGTAACTCTCAGTGATAAAAATTTTGGCACTACTGTCGGGGACAGATTTGAGAAGATTGAAAATCTCCCTGGGATGAATGACATTGCACATCTCCAGCTTTAGATGGTGACTGAAGATGGACACCTTCAATATTGCACATTCACCATGGTGAATCCATTGTTCAGAACCTATTGGTGACTCCACTAGAATGATACAAATTAAATGTATATGGAATGTATCCTGTCTAGGAGGTTTTTCCCACTCAATTTCTCATCCATAGCTGGCTAAACACATTTTGTGCCTAAAATTGATGAATGGAAAGATCTGCTGCCAAGATTTTATGAAGGTAATAATGATAGCCCTGGTGAGCATGTCAAAGAGTTTCATTCTTTGATGCAGAAGTTTGACATCCAACATGAATACATACGTATGAATTAGTTTATGTACTATCTTCAAGGAGATAGTCGTATTTGGTATCGGTCTCTTGAACCTTCTAGCATTTCTTCATTCAAAGAGTTTCATGTTGCTTTCAATATTCATTGTCAAAAGTTTTATTCCTCTGAGTTAATTTTTCATAGTTACTGTGAGGAGTATAAAGACTATGTTCAGGATATAATTGATTCTTATGAACATTGTGAGAATGAACAAGATTCCTTGGATGAAGAATCAACTCTTTCTCTTTCCTATTCATCTACATCGGATGAAAATTGTGTTTGTTGTTTTAATAAGGAAAATGCAGAAATTGAGTCTGTTCTTGAAATTGATACTCTATATAACCCTGTCTCTAAAATACTTAGATATGAGAAACCTATATTTGAATCATATGATAATGATAAGATATTTCTTCATGGATTGAATCTTGAAAGGCAGCCTGTTTTTAACAATGAAGAACAATTTTCTCATGTTGGGAAGAAAATATATCTTGATATATCATTAGAGACTCCTCCTGTATTTGATCATTATGGAGACACTGATAAAGATGTTGAGGTGTTTTTTTTCCTGGAAGAAAAAATCAATAGCATCCAGCCTTCTAATGAAAATGAAAACTTTTACCAAGAGTAGCATGTTAAAGAGAAACATCCATTCATTGATATACATGAGTAGATTTCTTGCAATCATCTAGCAGATGTTTCCAGAGGAGATAAAAGGAAAGTATATCAATAGCCTGCATCATCCATTCATTCACCTGTACTTGCAACAAACAATCATTCATATGTGAGCATTTGTAAAGAAGAGCATATTTTCTATTATCAACCCAACAAGTTTTATCACCTATTTTATGACCCTGTAGGGGAGTACATGGAGTTGCTTTTCCTCAATGTATTGAAGCCTTCAAGATTTGTCATACCTTCAACATTGGGAGGTATTTTGAAAAATGTAATTAATTTGCTGTCACAGTTTTATTATCTCTGGGTGATCAGTGGTAGAGTAAGAAAGTTTCCAGTTAGGAAGTTACTTGAGTGGCTCTAGTGGAAGTTTGTTTTCACCTATCCTATTGTAAAAAATTAGTTAGTTTAGGATTGTACATAAATAAACTCCATCCAGAGCATGTGTGTTTATTTTCCGTTTGTAAGTAGAGTACTGTATATGTCAACCTCTTGTCTTTAGAAAAAGGTATTTGAGGTTAACCCCATAGCCCTAGGATAAGACACTGGAGCTGCATGTTCTTGGAAGCTCATAGGGAGCATGCCATTCCCTATGGAGCCAAATGTTAACACATAGAATTGCAGGGGAAATGTTAACACATAGGATTGTAGTATTTATCTTCGAGACGTAAGTTTTCTTTAAGTTTTTATGATTTCCTGCTGTCACGATCAAAGTTTGTACTTCTATCCCTTCTCCCTCTCGAGCAAAGTCTGTCCTTGACGCCTTTCGTCTTAAGCTCAGTCAAGAGAATTTCTTGATGCTAAATGGTTGGATTTTTATCATTTCCTTGCTTGACTGTTCCTATGCACAGAGTTGTTTCTATCTTCTTGAAAGATCATTATGGGTCTGATTGAGTTTAAAATACTTGTCATTATGTTTTTCTACTAATTGAGCATGCAACAGATCCTCCAAGTCCTTTGTATGCACAGTTAAATTCAGAAGAAAAAGGAATAAATTCAAAAGAAGTCCATTTCGAGCTTAAAATACAAGCAAATAGACAAGTTCATCTTTCAACGGCGGAGATCCAATCAGGAAAATAAAATCGATGGTGTGTGTTCATTCAAAAGTTCAAAGTTGCACAGGGTTTAAAATCTTAAGCGGACTGCAGAAGTACCGAAGCCCCGAAACGTCGAAGCATCGAAGTGCCACATCACTGTGGGACCGTACTACTTCGGAGTATTTCACACTCCATATTCAATGAACTATCGAACCCCAAAGCATCAAATATTTGAAGTGACACGTCATTGTGGGCCCGTACCACTTCGGGGGTTTTCATATTTCACATTCAAAGAACTCCCGAACCCAAAAGTGTCAAAGGGATGTGGACCTCATCCATCGAGGACACTTGGCACTTATCTGTCAGAGACACATGACATTCATCTAACGCTAACATGTGGCACTCAATTCAGGCACCTTTAGACAAATCATCTATTCATTTTTGAGTGACATGTGTCATTCTCTTTTTGTAACACATTAGAAACTGTGACATCATATGATGGCAGGCCACCACGTCACTCCAGCCCCGTACTACTCCGGGATTTATGCAAACTTTGCATGCAGAAGCCACCAAATGTCAAAATATCAAAGAGATGAGAGACTGCCATGTTGCCCGCCTTTTTTTACTTTTCTTCCTCCACTCACCCTACCATGTACCTAATCCCCCTCTCATCATTCACCACTTTTTCTCCACTCCCTCCACATCACCTCTCGCATACCCTTCCCCTCCCCTCATCGTACACCATCTGTCTCTGCATAGCATCCACCTCCTCACATTCACTCATCCCTTCTCCCCATTGGACACCATTTCCACCTCTTCCAATTTGTAACCAATCACGACTCTCCCTAGGACCGTCTGGAAGACCGTTGTTCCAATAAAATTCTACCTGAGTTAAACTTGTCGAAAGACCAGTGCCACTATCATATTTTGACTATAGATGTTTCCTAGCATAGTTAATCAAAGGCACAGATGGAAACGAAATAAACATGAAGGAAGAATAAGGAGAGGAGATGTGCCCAAGTGACAACAGTTTGTGACAATATTTATGTTAGAGTTGTTACCAATAGGCTCCCTTGTTCTAGCAGTCTATTAGATCCACCTGTACAAATGTTAGATTAGGAGATTTTTATGGAGAATCCTAGGCTAGAGAGGTTAGCTCGCATCTGATGTTTTTATCTACTGTTTTTGTTATAAATACATGAGAAAAATGGTATGTTAGGGTCAGATGGTTGAGAAAAGCTCCCGATTTTGTAATATTTTTACTAACAGAGCTATACTCTGGTTTATGTAATAGGATCTGAGATATTTTGATTAATAGAAGTCAACCTTGTTTCATTATCTTTTTTCTTCTTACTATGAATTCTCATTATTGGATGATCCTTATGAGATGTTACAACTGTGTTATAATGGAGTCTTAATTATGATGCTACTGCAAATGTTTTCATAGTTTTAAAGTTTAGTTTCAAGAGGATCTTGTGACTGATATTTTTCTTCACCTAGCTGTTAGAAGGCCTAATGCTTATATCATACTTGTTCATCCTTCTCACCAAAGTCTTCCATCTACTCACATTTATCCTTAAACCACTAACTAAAGTTAATTAAAACCTCATCTACTTATGCATACCAGCCTAGTTTTTCTATGTTGAAACATTGATATGCTAAGTTTTGTCCATTTGACCATTTATCATTAATCGACATATACAAACCTTTTTTATGGGTACTGGGCTTATCCTCTCGTAATATGAGGGTAACTCTTAGTTCTAACACCTCCATCTCCCTCCTTCCCTCTATCTCTCCCCCACTCACACCCCATCTCTCTCTCTTTACCTATGTCTCTCTCTCTCTCCCTCTTTTTCTCTCTCCCCCCTCCCTCCCTCATGATCCCCACACTGCCACACTCTCTCTCCCTTCCTTTGTCCCTCCTTCCCTTTCTTTATCTCTC
>ML776600.1:1817931-1832113 GCA_009831015.1 Picea engelmannii
AGAGAGAGAGAGAGAGAGAGAATGGGGGGAAGAGGGAGGGAGGGAGATATATCTAGAAAGAGGAAAACAGTGAGAGGTAGAGAGAGTGCAAGAAAGAGGAGGGTATATATAGAGATATAGATATTTAAAGAGAGAGAAAGAGAGAGGGGTAAATTTAGGAGAGAGAGAGGGAGTGAGGGAGAGAGAGAGAGGAGGGGGGATGTAGAGATGGGGAGAGGATGGAGGGGGAGAGAGAGAAGGGGAGATAGGAAGAGAGAGAGAGTGTGAGAGAAATAGAGAGAGGTGGAGAGTGATATGGAGAAAGAGATGGATGGGGTAGAGAGAGAGAGAGGTATAGAGGGAGATAAGGGGGGAAATTGTGGGATGAAGAGAGTGGGAAACAAGGAGAAAGGGAGAGACGTGAAAAGGGGGGAAGATATCAAGTGAGAAATATGGATATAGAGAGAGAGGGGTAGAGAGAGAGAAGGAGGGAGGGAGAGAGAAAGTGACTAATATGGATGGGAGGAGATAGGGTGTTAGAGAGAGACAAGGAGAGAGAGGTAAAGAGGGAGAGGGGGGGGGAGGGGAAGTGAGAGAGAGGGAAGGGTAGGGCAGGGAGATTATGTGTGAGAGAGAGAGAAATAGATGGGAGGAAGGACAAAGGGAGGCAGTGAGAGTGTGGAAATGGGGGGTGAGGTAGGGAGGGGGAGAGAGGGAAAGAGAGGAAGGGAGAGAGAGAGAGGTAAAGAGAAGGATGAGGAAATAGGCGGGGAGAGATAGAGGGAAAGATGGAGAGAGGGAGAAAGGGGTAGAGGGATGAGAGAGAGAGAGGGAGAGGGAGAGACAGAAAGTGACTGAGAAAGTGCAATATCCCCATCCCCAAGCTAGGCCACGGTACAAAAAATGTTTCCTCTCGGATAGGTTTTATTAGCTAAATTTCCTACATATTAACAAAATTATGCAGTTCTACAATATATAATCCATGCATAAATATATACAATTATAAAATAATATAATTAAACACACTATAAACATCAGAAACACATAAAATACACTTATATTTTAATTAAATAATTGACTATCTATAGACCTCAAACATTCCTCCTAGCCGTAGAATCTGTTGTTAGAAAAAACAGGACCGTGGAGCAATAAAATAAAATAAAATGCTGAAATAAAATACAGAAGATACACAATACAATAGAGACACAGATATACGTGGTTCACCCAGTGTGGGCTACGTCCACCAGAGAAATTGCCAGTTCCTTCCTTTATTATTATCCAACAAATGAAGGGATACAACCTACAAAAAACCCACTATAACTTCCTCTTCTTTCTCTCACAGTCTCCTATCTCAGAATACAATATTCGTCAAGAATGCATAGCCGCAATAAATTTCCCTCATAAAAAAGGGTTTCCTTCTAGGGAAAAAAACCCTAACATAATTTCTATCGTTAAATCTACGACCTTATAATGAGCGGTCCAGATTTACAATGAAATTACAATATACACTTACAAGGCATTTTTTCCTTTAGGGGCTTCACCCCCGAACCCCCATCGGGGGCCTGCTTGCCCCCGGACCCCGCAGAGCAGGTAACCCCCCTCTTCACTCCCCCGCGTGGAAGAGTGCACATACTTCTGGGGTGTAAATACTTCATGGGGTATAAACACGGCTGAAAACAAAATACCTATGAATCAGGAAGATAATCAGGATCCACAACCAACATCTGTTGTTCTTAAACTCTCAATAACATGTCACCCCCAATATGGGACTATGAATCCACTATCTAAAAATATTCCTAAGTCGGACTAAGGTCTAATATAAACCATAATAAAATTTAATCCAATGTTCCAAATCCAACAATAGTTCCTATCTCATAGCCTCGCATTCCCCACAACCTATCCCACCTTAGGAAGTGTACCCCTTCTTTTCTCAGTAGTCCTTCGGCTATCCCACATCCTTTCCAGTGCTTCAAAAACATGGAAGAAAGGAATTCTCAGATATTTGTAGCTCCTAGAACACAATTATTCTCTAATAATTACAACACCCACTATCCCAACACATAGGGAAAACAATTCTCTCACCTAGAGAGAATGCTCACATCCTACTTCTTCAACCCAAACCACCAAGGATTTTCTGGGTAACATTCATCTTCCTAGATTCCACACTCCAATAAATGTACGGATTATGGATGGAATGGATGATCAAGAAGTATTATTTCCAACATCCCCCAAAATTACACTAAGTTCCCACATTATGTATGCATGTTCCCATCTCAACGCTTGTCATTTTAGGAACTACCTTTGACTCCACTTGATGATTTTTTCCTTCACTTAGGAAATTAGGATAAAATTTATAACATAAATATTATGAATTAGGAATAATATTATAATATTCCCTTGGATTAATCCCCCCCTTGAATTAACCCCTCTTCCTAGACCCTTGGCCCCCTTTCCCTCTTATGGAGTCCTAACCCCCCATACTATGTTTTCCTAGTTTGGTTTGCAACAATGATGTATTTTATTAATATCATTGAGTGTGATTACATATTAAAATTGTTAGGCTCTCTATACTTTAAATTCATAGGATCCTTGGCCTAAATCACATAAGAACTATGGCCTCAAAACATATATACAAATTCTCTTTGTCCAAAACACCCTGGCTCACCAGCCTATAAAAAATATGGACATTTACATATACAATAAAAATATACATAAACATGTAAAATAAAAAATATTCAAAAAGATCTGGGTACTCTTCCCACATGGCATCCTCATGTTCCTAGGTTGTGTCCTCAAGAATGTAACAAGTCCATTGGACCTTTACGAACCTTATTTCTCAATTCCAAAGAAACTTGAATTTCCTATACAACATGCACACTGGTTGAACTTGGAATTCTCATTATTGCTCCACTTGTATCACATTCCAATAAATTACATGATTAGCATCAGTCACATACTTTTTAATCAAATACACATGGAATACATTATGAGTGCACATTGATGCAAGTGGTGCAAGAATGTATGCAACGGGACCAATCCTCTCCATGAATTCAAAGGTTCCACAATGTATTGTTGTCATTTTTTAATAGTTCCACAACTTCATGGAACTTCTGTTGGACTTCACTTTTAAGAACACATGATCACCCACTTTAATATATTTTTTAGTTCTTCCCTTATCTTCATAAATTTTCTCCCTATATTGTGCAGCCTTTAAATTCCGATTTTTTTTCACCATCTGTTATTCCATTTTCCTCAGAAATTCTGGCCCAACCACTACTATGTCTACTTGGTTATCCCAACTTAATGTTGTGTTGCACTTTCTGCCATATAATGCTTCAAATGTGATTATCTGTAAAGATGCATGATGCCCATTATTATAAGAAAATTCAAGTAACTGTAGATAATATTACCATTTTCATGGTTTATCCATCACATACATCCTGAACATATCCTTAATCACATGATTGACCCTCTGTGTTTTTCCATCTGATTATGGGTGATATGCTATGCTAAAATTTAGATTTGTCCCAAATCCTTTAAATAATCCTTTCCATAATTTTGATGTAAATTTGGGATCTCTATCATAAACAATTTCCTTCGGCACACCATGTAGCATAGAAATTTTCCTCATATAAATATATACAATGTTAGCTTCATTGTGAGTTAGCTTCACTAGAATAAAATTAGAAACTTTAGTTATCTTATCCACCACCACTATAATGGAATCATGCTACTTCACTATTATGTGCAACTTCATGATAAAATCAATTGTCACAACTTCCCATTTCCACTCAGGAATAGGAAATGGATGTAGCAATCTAGCTAGATGTTTTTGCTCAACCTTTACCTTCTAACACTCTATACATATAACATTCTAGACATATGGATTTATAATCAACCACATCTTTCTTCATACTTGGCCAAAAATATTGTCTCTTTACAACTGCAATTATTTTCTGGTACCCTGAGTTCCCAACATAAGGCACATTATGCATTTCTCTCAGCACCATATTTTTCAACTCATGATATTTAATCACATATGTTCTAACCTTGTACATGAGGGTTCCATCCTCTATCAGCTGATCTTTAATTTTTTGTTGAAAATTACCTTGTTGTATTGTTTCCTTTGTTTGCATATAATGTTGATATGATTTTGTAGCTTCCAAAATTATGTCTTTCAAATCATATTTGTACATTCTAATGGTTGTAGATTGCATCTCATTCACCCTCCTGTTAAGTGCAATTTCCACCTTGTTCTCTTTTCTTTTGGTATGATTTATATTAAAGTCATATTCATTAAGGAGTTCCAACCATCTAATTTTTTTGGCATTCAGAATTGGTTGTGCAAAAAATTATTTCACACCACTATGGTTTATCCTTAGCTCAAATATATTTACCATGAGATAATTCCTCCACATATTCAAGGCATGAACTATGTATTCCAATTCTAAATCATGTGTAGAATAATTTCTCTCATGTTCCTTCAGCTTCCTTGACTCATAGAAAATAGCATGCCCATTTAGGGAAATGAATCCATCAATCCCTTCCTTGCATGCATCAGTGGACACAATGAAATATTCATTAGGATCAACAATTCTTAAGATTGGTGCACTTGTCAATAAGTTCTTCAAGTGTTGAAAACTTCTTTCACAGTCAAAGGTCCATTTAAATTTCACGCCCTTCTTTTGCAAAGAAGTGATTGGGTGTGCAATATTTCAAAAACACTAAATAAATATTCTATAATAACCATGGATGATTTTAAGGATGGAAATTTATATTGCTAACCTTGGCGAATATTGCTAATCCTTCATATGCCAACTATAAATGATTGGCGATATTTTTGTAAAAATATTCAAATTTATAAGGATTTTATATATTTTTTTTATAATTTTTTGGCGATTTTTAAGGTAAAATAATTTTATCCTATAGAATTTGGGCAAATCATTTTTAAAATAGAGAATCTCATTTTTGGAAAAAACCATGGAAAATTAGCCCATGAGCGAAATTTAGCCCCTAAAATCATTATTAATAACCTACAAGTCCCATGAATGATCTCACCTATAAGACATTATTTGGTACTATCCATCCCTCAACGAATTTTATCTTTTTAGGATCCATTTCTATCCCTTCCTCTAAAATGATATGACCCAAATAATGTATCTGCCTATGATAAAATGAGCACTTACTTAACTCAGAACATAGTTGATTCTCCATCAATATTGTAGCACCATACTCATGTGTTCCTCATGATCTTCTTTAGAATTAGAGTAGATAAGTATATCATCCAAAAATACAATGACAAACGTATCCAATTAATTTCTCAAAATATAATTCATCAAACACATGAAGACAACTAGTGCATTTGACAACCCAAATGGCACCATTGTAAAATAATAATGTCCATTCCTTTTTTTGAATGTCGTGTTTCTCATATATTCTTCTTTAATTCTCACTTGATGATAGCCTAACTTGAGGTCAATCTTGGAGAATATCTTTGCATCTTTCAGATGATAAAGAAAGATCATCTATCCTTGGAAAAGGATACTTGTTTTTCACAATCACTTTATTCAGTTTCCTGAAATCAATGCATGGCCTCAAGGTTCCATCCTTATTTTTCACAAATAATAATAGTTAACCCTAAGGGGACACACTTAGGTGTATATACCCTTTTTTTAAAATATTTTCAAGATGTATTTGTAATTCTTTCATCTCTGGTGTTCTCATCCTATAAGGAGTTTTCGACTCTAGGGATGCTCTAGGCATCAAATTAATAGAGAAATCAATATGTCTAAATACATCCTCAAATTATTTTAGGATTGCATAGTATTCAATGCTTGGCACTTTATATTTAGGTGTCTCTTCCATATGCACTGCAAATATTTGGCATCCTTTCCTTGAACTTATTTTCAGTTGCAAGGCTAAAATTTCTCTTATAGATATTTCCCTTGGAATACCCTGAACTGTTCTCATGTTCCCTTCCTCATCCAAACAAGTAAACTCCTTATTATAGAAATATATGAAATAAATTTTTTTTTCCAACAAATCCATACCAATTAGAAAACCATATGAACCCAAAGTCATGCTATTCAAAACTTCCTTTGTGCTCATTCCATTCATGTCCATTCGACATTCCTTAACCAACTAATTAATTTCTCTTTTAGCTCCTGTAGCTAACTAAACTAGACAAGATTTCCCATGTTTTCTTCTTTGAAAATCAAATCTTTCCACCGACTTAGGATCTATATAACTATGATTATATCCTTAATCAATTAAAATAGCTATATGTTGATCATTGATCTTACCTTCCACTTCAATCATATGAGATTGAAATTCAGCTTTATTATTGTCCAGGGTTGCATAGATCCTTGGTATGCTTCTTCCCATGTATTCAATTGTATCATCCTGATGTACATTGTGAACAATATTCAATATTTCTCCTTTGTGAGGGAAATCTCTATACCTTTGATCCCCCTTGCAACCCAACATTTTATAGGCTATTTCCTTGGCATTTTTCAAATGTTTTTGTCATTCTGGGTGAATTTTGAGTTGGATTCCCCTAAGAATTATTCTTGAATTATGGTGGTTTATATCCTTTATTTATCTGCTCCATATTTCCTTTATTATTGTCAACCCATGCTCTCTAAGAATTTGATTCTCCTCTATGTTGATCATAAAGGCATTTCAATCTCCTTATTGCTTCCTCCAATGTCTTGGGATCATCATATTGTATCTTATCACTAAATATTGAAGGTGTATACCACTCAAGAACCTTTGAATATTGACCTGTTCATCCTTGATAAAGTCAACATACCTCTACAACTCTAAGAATTGTCTCTCATACTCATCCATGGAAATGCTCCTAATATTGAGTTCAAATAAATCCTTTATTTTCCTATCATAATAACACTTGGACAAGTATTTCTTCTAAAAATACTTTTTGAACTAACTCTAAGTGATTTTCTTCTCATCAATGCGTTGTAATTGCATGAGTTGGTCCCACCACATTGATGCTTTTCCCTTCAATTTGTAAATTGAAATTCTTTCTTCTTCTTGTGAGGAATAATTATGTAGTTGAAAATTCTTCCTCATCCCCAACATACAAACCTCTACATCCTCATATTTATTGTGTTCACTACATAAGGTAGGAGGATTAATCTTCTTGAACCCCCCCTACAATTCATCCACTCTAGACCTCCTCTTATGCTTTATGAAAGGAGATAAAATTACACTACTTTATTCTCTTTTAAATAAGTGTCTTGGTGAGTGACGATGATGTCTACCAACACTTCTAGATTCTTAATTTTTGGCATGATATCTGTGATCCTTTGACTTACTTGAATCTATCTCCTTATCCACCTTCTTCTCTATCTTGTCTAAACTTTGCAACGACTGATGTTGAAGTCATTTTGATGCTCTCGGGCTATCATAAGCTTCTTATTATCATCTTTTTATCTCAACACATCTATTTATAGACTCCTTGTTGTCTCTACCAAATTCATTCTTTCTTATTTTCCTTCTCCACGCCCATTTGATTATGCCCCTGCATTACCCATGCTAACATACAACCCCCTATCTTCATCTTCATGGCTATAAGTTATCTGTGAATATTCCATGTCTTTGGTCTCTCTGATGATTTTGGTTTATTATTTTTGTGCCCTTAACTCTGCAAAATGTGCATGCAATAGGATTTGTTAGACCAAAAAAATTCAAGAATTCTATAAAACTATTCACAATTCTTCCCTTTAAGTGCATAAGAAATATTATTTGTATTTTTTTTAATTCCATAGCTCAATTCACATTTCTAGGTGCATATATATATTCTTTTATCCAATGCTTTTTGATTGACTTCTTTCTTTCTCAATTTCGAGTCCTGGGCAAAGAGTTATAATCATCTGGATATAGTCACTTTTCCCTTTTTGCACACTTTTTAACCAGGTGTAATTTTAGCTATGTTCAAGCATCTCTACACCGACGCCTTTTTTATTTTGAAAAACTAGCAATTAGGTTTCTTCATGACCACATTTTGAACAATATTTCCAATTTTCACCTTCATCCAAGCTCTAGGCTACTAGCTATAACCTATCAAAGTTTTGACTATTTTCCTCTTTTAGTAATGATTGCTACAAGAATATTCTCTCTCATCGTGTGCACTTTTCGGTACCTAGAATTCCAATTTGACTCCAAGGATTTCTTCTATGGTTCAAGAAATTTCCATATACTGCACCTGTGCCCTAACCTGACTTTTGAGGAGGAATTTATGGCCTTTGGAAGTAAACTAGTACTTAAAATTTACCTTGCATTGTTTCCACTGCAAGTTTCTCATATGACCTCTGTTTTGCACCCACAATAGCTGCTTGGAAATATCTCTCCAACATATTTCATTCGAAATATTTTCTCGTGGTTTTTTATTTCCTAAAACTGTTATTTTGGACTTCAAAAATTTCCTACAAGATTATGACCTGCAAAACACTAAAATTTTCTAGCGAATTTGACTGTTTTTCATTGACCTAGCGACTAATGTGGAATTCTGGGTCCACATAACACCCCAAGGTGATTCCATGTCACCCTCTTGGCCTCCTTGGACTTACCCCATAACCCTTTGTCTCCCTCCTCCTCTCTCTACACCTGACACACATATCATTAACGTTCGGGCCCCACAGCATTGGTTGTCATATGGCACCTTTTCATTGGTCACTATGAAGGGTGGGTCCCCATCCTGCACCCTATTTACTTGGTGTGTGAAACCTCTCATTCCTTTGATCGGATGGTGAAGAATACGGAACATCAACGATCGTGATCACCCCCCCCCTGCAACTTATCGACCATTAATAGAGGGGGGGGGGTCTGAAATATGGATACCACCTAGTTTCAGCATGCATGGGTGGTGGAATCCAATTGGGTGCATCACCCCTATGGTGGTTTTCAAAAACAACAAGGAACCCCCTGAAACCACTATCTTACAAATCCATTCGACACCCTATCCACTGTGGTTCCACGTCACTTTCCACTCTACCCTTGTGGCATGCCATTGTGGACCTGCCACCGTCACATTCCACGCCACCTTTTCCACATAACATAACACATGGATGCAGGTCATCTTTGACATCACCATATGGAAATATTCCCAAATTTGCCAAAATTTTGAATTTTTCAAAATTCCCCAAAATGACCAGATTCATATTTCTTTCCCTCGACCTCCATTGAAGATCTATAATTAGCTTCTCATGGACAATTTCAGCCTTTTTTATGTGCATTCAACGTCCTCACCACTAATTTTTCATTCCCATGTTGATTCCTCACTGAATTTCTTCTTATAAATTGAGGATTTTCCCAATTTCACCTAAATCCTCCATGGTTGCTTCACAAATATCAAATTCAACCCATTCCATGCCTAAAAATATTCATCTAGGGGTTAAAATTGGTATTTTCTAAACCCCTCAACTCAATTTTCCCAAAATTATAGGGAAATTTTGATATTTTCCTTAGGGAAAGTTTTAAGAAACAAATTGCATACATCCTTTGAACTTTTAAACCTGCAAATTCAGCATCAATTCTCTATCTCTAGCCCATGCAAGCTCACTATTGAACATGTGGCTTTGATAATGTTGAAATAAAACTCAACTTTAGCTTAGTTTCACTAAAGTTTTGTATAAAGTATAATATAATTTAGTTTTGATAGAGAGTTTTGTTTTAAATATCATTTTAAACTTTTCATATTTCATATTTATAATCTAACTTTATGTATTAAAAAAGTCTTCTTGCATGCAGGATTATCACGTGCCATCACATAAAATATATAGCTCGTAATGTACCGCGTCCCCTGCTTACCATATGATGTTTAAAGAATAGGTTACTCCCCGCAACAATATAAGGAGGTTTGTACTACTACTATGTGTCGATCGAAGAAGCCAGCGAGACCCCTCCTTTGGCGGATTTCAAAACCATAGACGAACCCCTGCAGAAAAAAACCCTTCCACTTATAAAGAAAGACACATGACTTGATGATAGTGTCCATACATATTTTTTTATAAAGTGTTATTCATAAGTATTTCCAAGACTTTTGAATCAATATCTTCCACATATGATCACATGTCATCAAATCAAAGCCTTCCACCTGTCTAGTAAAATGTGATTTGGTCTGACGACAAAGAACCTTCCAATCTACAATAAGTTATAACACTATATCATAAAAATGAAGATATGTGCATGGTCAGGTGTATGTACATGAAGAATATGACAAGTCTAGTTAGAACTCATTTCTACCTGTTGTCACACTTCACAACCAAATATCAGCTATCACTTTCTAAATGCAATGATAGACTATTATTTCATCAAAATCACAACACTTGAAGTCTCTATCATCAACAGAATCCCCAGTTAGTTATCAAGTTATATTATATGAATGTCTTGTCACTCATAGAATATCGAGTTTACATGATTTTGATCCTATTCACATCGATATTTTCTTGTTATGTGTTAATCAGGCTAAGATATTTAATTTGCGACAATATATAATACATGAGAAGACGGTGAATGAAAAGACCTAAAAGTTCGAAAATTAGCCAGATATTTAATGAAGCAATTGAAAACATTTTCTCATAATTGTTAAATATCAATAATCATATTAAATGGTGGCACAAAAACTATGGGATTTATTGTATATATATATATTACACTTCGAAGGATCTCCATTCATTATATCCAATCAAAGTATAGAGTGAGTAATTATTAATCATTAGAAATGGTTATCATTAATTATTTGAAAAAAAAAATTTCCACATAGATCAAATTATAAGATAGTTTTAAATATGAATGGAAAAGGGAGAAAACTCATTTCTGTTAGGATTGAGATGTTGTTTCTGATCAATAACATAATCTTGAATGAGATTTATTGGGAAGAGATCATTTTAAAAAGTAGTTTTTTTCTAAGAAATATTTATCAAGAAAAATGTTAAAGAGATAGATATAGAAACAATTGCATTATTTTTAGGGGGAGAAAAATCTCAACAACGTAAAAGATCAAAGAATCAAACAAACTCTTGTTTTTTATAAAAGGAGCATGAATACAAACTTGGAAAGGGGAGGATGTCAAGATATTTTAGCAAGTGAAGACTATATGTTTTTGGAATGTGCTCGATGGTCCATTCTTTTGTAAATCTCCAAGTTAGGGAACTTAATGTATTGGATTCATATCTCACATATATAGATTTATTTTTTCTTATCTATTTCATGTTTTAAGCTTCATTTAATCCATCTTTGTTCTTTTCTTTCATTTTATAATTTGTGGTAATATGGATATAATTTGGAGACAAAACATTGATATGACCACCACCACTATCTTATATTTTTTACTGATTTTTAGAAACATATATACATATTCTTGGTGGATTATTTTATTTAAATGTCTTTGTGTTGGATTCATAATTTATGCCCAACTCATGCATTTATATTTTACTGGATTCATTGTCTAATTCCAAGCAATTCATCGTTTATTCATCATAGACCAACAAAGACTTCCTTACTCTTTGTTGAGCCTAATATTTGATGTTATTCTCCTTTTTATTCAATCTTCCATTATCATATTTTGTACTATGTTGGATGAGACTCAATGCCCAATATATTATGCCTTTGATCTAAGAGATTTCCAGTCTCTTAAATCCCAATTTCTTGCCATTTTATCCCCAACCCTGTTTGTCCTTCTCTTTAATTCATTCAAACATGGCACATGTACTTAATGTTAGAACTTGTGCCTAATGATAGTAAGCAGTAAATTGTTTAAATCATATGAGGGAGCCCCCTATGGTCCAAGAGTCAGCTTGGATCTAAATTTGCTTCAATATGTCTTGGCATTGTTCCTAAGAAGCTAAGAACAATATCAAGTTACAACAGGTGTGAGAGTGTGAGGCTTGGAAAGGAAAGGTCCAGGTCTAGGTCATGGTCTAAGTCTCGATCTAGGTCTAGGTATTTCCATGCCTTGCCATGTATAGGTCTTTTCATTTCTAGTTCAAGACCATGTATTTCCTTTCCATCCCTTTCCTTGCAATGTACCAAACATGCTATTGTTTGATAGTGTGAGATGGAGAGAGAGGAAGACAAAGAGGTGAGGTAGAGAGAGTGTGTGTGAGAGTGTGGAAGGGAGAGACATGAAGGCATAGAGGGGGGATGGATAGATATTGGGTGAGAGAGTGGGAGGGAGAGAGAAGAAGGAATAGAAGGGTGGTAGAGATAGAGTGTGTGAGAGTCCGAGAGGGAGAAAGAGGAAGACAAAGAGGGGTGATAGAGAGAGAGGTAAATGTAGGAGAGATAGGTAGATGTAGGAAAGAGAGAGGAGATATAGTGGGAGGGAGGAGGAGAGATATGGGGAAGAGTGTGGGAGAGAGTGAGAGTGTGAGTGTGAGAGGGGGAGAGAGAAAGATAAAGAGGAAGGGTAGAGAGAGTGTGTGAGAGGGAGGGAGAGGGAGAGAAAGAGGGATAGTGAGAGGAAGGGGGGGAGGGAGACATAGAAGGGGGGCTAGAGAGAGAGAGTGAGAGGAAGGGGGGAAATAGAGGGAGAAAAATATGGGGGGTAGAGAGAGAAAGAAGGGAAGAGAGAGATTGAGACTGATACTAACAATGAGGAGAGAGAGAAAGGGTGAGAGAGAGGTGGAAGAGGGAGGGGTAATAGGGGAGGGAGGGACAAAGGGGAAGAGGGAGGGGGGGGAGTGCAGAGATAGAGAGGGGGTGGATATAGAGAGGGAGTGTTTCTGAGAGTGTGAGGCATGGAAAGGAAAGGTCTAGGTCTAGGTAATTTCATGCCTTGTGATATATTGGTCTTACCATCTACAAGAGTGTGAGAGGGAGAGAGAGGAAGAAAAAGAGGGGGGATAGAGAGGAAAAGGAAGAAGAGAGAGGTAGATAGAGAAATGGGGGAGAGTGGGGAAGAGAGAGGGATGGGGATTCAAAGTGTGTGGGAGAGAGAGAGAGAGAGAGAGTGAAAGGGAAGGGGGAATTGCAAATAATAAATATCATATAGGAGAGTGCACACATTCCTATAATGCGTGTGCTTTCCTAAAGTGTGTGCACACTCTTAGGAACCTGTGCGTGTTCCTACAGCGTGTGCACATTCTTTTGAATTCAAACTTTTTTGGGTGGGATTAAAACTTTAGTGCATGTGTATGCTAACATGGTTTCCTTGGATTTAGGTTCAGGATGACAAACCTAGAGGTTTGGTTTGTAAATAGATAAAAACCTCCATTTTTTTGAACACCTCTCTATATATCTATTTTTTATATCATTTTTCCATAGGCTACAAAATTCAGTTGTTAATGAAACTAAAAACAAAGATATATTTGGCTATATAGATTCCAAATATACATTTTTTTTAAATTAATATTGTTTACTATGTTAAAATATATTTTTGTCTTTGCATATATCAAAATCCTAGAATACATACCTCTTTTATTTCTACTATAAATCTTTGTTGGCTTAACCATTTCTAAAATTATTTATATGCCACATTTGAAGAGACTAATATCTATGATCTAAAAGAAAAATAAATTATTTTGATCATGTTAATACCCTCTTAGCCTGCCCAAACAAAAGGCATTGTAATTTTAAGGATATATTGGCTTTAACAATTAAAAAAAAAAATACAAAATTAATATTATAAATTTCCAAAAAATACACCGCACTAGAACAAGGGGTTCTCTACAAATATACAAGTTTTGGGAATGAAATTCCATCTTTAAGGTACTCAACACCTGCACAAACAGAAACATATACTTTATATTTTGCTGGAAAAATAACATACCACTGTTAGAAAAAATCAAATTTCACATAGTTATTCACAATATCTATGAATGAAAGCTTTATATTGGGAAATTTAATTGAATTTCCTACGTTTCTTCTTTTCACAACATATTCAAATTCATTGTAAAAGTACCTTGAATAATCCCTCGAAGTTAACATATTGTTTATTTTCCATGTTTGCATTGCCACTAATGCATCATGGGAGACCATCATTAGCTTGCACTCACCCATATACAAAGTCTCTCTGGCCAAAAACATCCTATCTCACCAACCTATAAAACATATGTACATTAACAATTTGGGTTCATCTTAGGGGTATTACATAAAGTGATCATGTGTGTGAGAGAGAGACGAGGGGGGGTACAGAGTGAAGTGAAGAGAGGGGTAGATGTAGGAGAGAGAGAAAGAGAGAGGG
>ML776600.1:1834680-1850296 GCA_009831015.1 Picea engelmannii
AAGTGGACCCAACCCTAAAATAAGGAAAGTGGGCCAAGTGACCTAGAAGATGTTTTTAAGGAAGCTACTTGGAGAGTATAAATAAGAGGCAAGGCTCTCTCATTTGAATCACACTTGAGAATATTGAATATATATAGGTTTTTAAGGTAACCAAATGATATCTAAGCCGAAATTCTGAGCAAAGTGAAGAAAAGAAGGCCGAAATGCAAGGAAGGATAAATTCTTTTGATGGTGCTTTCTAAGGTATCTTATTTACAGGTCATCTCACCATTTTCTCTATATCCTTTTTTCTATAATGATTCAGATCCTGAAATTTCTATGCAAGTGAGAAAATATATCCAAGTATTTGTGGTAAAAAATTCAGCTTGTGGGTCGTTTTATTTTGGGAGTTACACTCCGTGGAAAATAGGGTTCGTGGCCAGTCTTGAAACTAGTCAAAATCAGGTGTTTCGGGTAAAAATGTCATAACTTATTCATAACCGATCCAAATTCAGTGAGAAAAAATGTGTTGGTTAGGGTACAGTATGTAGTATGTTTTGTAACAGTTGAAGATAAATTCATCAAATATTTTTTGCGGGGCACGCTCTACAAGGTCGCTCTCTAGAATAAGCCAGAATTCAGCAAGGTATGCCATTTTTTCTATAACTCCTTTTCTGAGAGGTTCCAAGTAGTTACACTTGGAGGAATTGCATAAAATACACTAAAGAACATTATGTATCAGTTTCATATCTTTATACATTACAGGTTCAAAGTTATGATTACTTCAAGTTAGGGTTGTTGACTAATCCAAAACTAGGCATGTGAGACTAAAGAAAAGTTTGATGAAAATGTTAGTCTCTTGTTTTTAAAGTTAAGGAAGGTTTGCAGGAATGTGATCATATAAACTAGGTCTATTACAAAGCTACAAAACAGATTTGGATGATGAAATTGATGAGGGCTTTCGGTTGTGGTACATGTTGAGTACATGGTTGAGACAAGTAGTTGATGAGTTGGCGCACATACATGAGGTGTATAGTTGATGACATTGGTAAATATTGATGAGTCATAGTTGATGAGTAGTTGAAACATGATTGGTACATACTTTGTACATGGTTTGATGCACTTGTTTATGGTACAGGCTGATTACAGGTTGGTGCATGGTTGATGCACTTGTTTATGGTACAGGTTGATTACAAGTTGAGGTACATGTTGATGCATGGTTCAGATTTATTGGTATAGGTTTACAACGGTATATCTCATAGTGATAGTGTGAAATTGGTTCCATCATTCTACTTCTACTTCAGGGTGGCAAGACATGGCAAGGATAGGTGGTTGTAGCCACCTTCCAGTTGTAGATGGAGAACATAGGGGGTTGTAGCCTCCTTCTAGTTGTAGCCAGAGAATTAGGGAGTTGGAGCTTCCCTCAGGTTGTAGCCTTAGAAACTAGGGGGTTGGAGCCTCCTTCCAGTTGCAGATGGAAAACAAAGGAAGTTAGTTCTTCCAATGAATGTAATTCTTCAAGACATATAAGAAAAAGCATTTCGTGGTTTTCTCCCGATTTGGGTTTCCACGTAAAACACTGGTGTACTATGTATGTGTTGATTGTTCATTTTTTCATTTCTTATTTACTCTGCAGTTATTGGATGATAATGCTGCATTGATATAACACTTGGATTATATGGTTAAAAGGGATTAAATTGCTCTATTACTGATTCACCCCCCCTCTCAGTAATCCAATAGCAACAACTCAGGGAAGTTGTGAATATAAACTAATGTCTTCAAGTCTTCTACACAATCCACCAAAGGTGAAAGTATACATCGTGTGAATAAAGGAGTTGAGGTCGAACACAATGAGACTTTGTTTGATTACCGGTCATTGAGGTATACCATTAACAAATGAAAGAAAACCTACCGATGATGGAAGTAGGTATCGAGGCATCGAGTACATTCTTACAAGTGTGAATAAAGGAGTCATGGTTGAACACTTGAATAATCCATCGATCATGAGACATTGATGTATTCCCAACTGTCAATGGCGAGAGAACCTGCCACTAATGACTGCAAGCCTCTAGGTAATCATAGGAATCTAGGTATCATATCCAGAATAGATGAGTGGAAGTCGATGGAAGGAGACCCGCTGAAAGGAGAGAATTAAGACATATCTCATCATTCAACATGAGGTACAATGCATTATCTTGATGATTTGGAGTAAATCGGACGAAGAAAATCTTCATGAATCAACGACCCTATGTGTCTTTCATGTGTGCCAAATGCAAGCGGTACACGAAAAAAACCCTATGAATAACATCCAATAAGAAAAACTTTTGACAAAGGTGACGAAGCCACCAATAGGGCCAATGGAATCCAAGAAAATACACAAATCCCAATGTGTGACTATATGTCTTGCCGTTGAACACAAGAGAAAACACACAGTCAGCGACCAATGATGAAATGCCGACTACTAGGTTCAAGTTTACCTACCAATGAGGAAAGTAGGACCAGGGTGCATAATAGTACTACAACTTCATGTGATTCTGAGACAAATTGAGGGTATGGCCGACATGCAAAGTCAAGAGTTTTGAGGAATGGCCGAAAAAGGTTGATAGACATCCTTCGAACAAGAGCATGAGACATATGAAAGACTCTAGCAGCATAGACTCAATGATGAAACTTTGAGATGTAGGATGCATCAATCAAACTCTTCGTAGGGATTGGAAGAGTAACCAGTCAGGAGAGTAAACTCTTTGTAACAAGCTCAACTTCCTAAGGTCATGCTAAACCCAAAATTTTGATGACAAGTGGACTCAAAAAATTTGTGAGGTGACACGACTGCTGCTAATATAAGATAATATTCTCTTCCCACTCGTTTTTTTTTTTCATAGTCAAATGAATGTTATGATACAAAGGAGGAAACGAGTGTCACAAATAAGAAAAACTAGTTCCACCAATGGAACATACCTATACTCAATGCAAGGAGGTGCATGCGGGATATGGACACTCGGGGGAATGTTTCCTCCTAGGTATAGGGTGTCATGTTTCAAAGGATATAAACAAGGCTCTGCTTGGTTGAGAATTCAAACTGCTGAGGTAAATGACTTATAATGCAAAAGCGAGAACTGACAATAGGCTCAATACTGCAAGCAAGGGCATGAGAAGAAATTACAACTTAATGCCAAAAAATGTCCTTTTTCATAATCTTAGTCTACTTGGTTTGAAAAACGGATAAATGTGCACCAAATAGACATCCTTTCAATTCCAAATTATGAGTGTGAAAGAGACAAGTTCACTCGACAATATTTTCCCTTTTTGAAAATGAGTCGGAAAAGAGATTAAATCAAACTCGTTTGGGATTCCTCTAGGTATAGGTCAACATGTTTATGAGTAACAAATGAGGTTCAACATAAAGTCATGTGTTATCTATAAGGGACTCTTGGTCCTACGGATTTTTTTTATGCATGGGCACCAGATGAAGCAGGGGAGCTAATTAGGGTAACCATGTTTTAGTAAGTCTCTATCATTCGATAATGACACTTCTAATAGAAAATAGAAGGTTTTGTGATGCTATAAAATGGGTTCGTACCTAAGGCATATGAGTGACAGTCATAGGGTGATGCAAGTCTATGTGATGGAATGGATACCTATCCTATATGTTGGGTAGCAGAAATACCTGTCCAAAGTTACGAACAGGTGACATAACACTGAAAATAGCAAGAATGCCTGGATAAAACTACAAAAACCAACTCAATCCACTATCGTATTAGTCTATTAGGCCAAAATATTGTTCGAAACTATGCAAAGTGGGTAAAAATTTTCTATAAATAGTAAAAAAAAACAAGTTTACAATACCATTTGTATTTTTTACTGAAATAGTGGATTTTTGACCAAATTACCTCCAAAATTCAATTGGTGATTATGGGAGCTATGGGCAACGGAATCGACGATCGTCTGGACCAGGCAACTCCTATTCCTCTCCTCTTTCTTTTTGGTGGATTAGATTTTGTAATTAGGTTCCATTTTTAAAGTTATTTAGGGCGCAAATTGAAACTTTAGGTGTATGTGAACTACAATTCATCGGGTTGCATATACGCATGCTTATACGCAGTTGTTTAAAGGACAACCTGCATATAATTAGCCCTATACACAACTCTAAATACCACATCCTGCGTATATGTCCGTAAACAAATTTTTTTAGTGGTTGCTAACTAAAAAAAGGGTTTTTTTGTTGTAGGACGGTGCTAGAGTGGAGGGAAAGGGAACATGACGAGGTAGATGTTGCAGTGGAGAGATATCCATGGGCCCAAATGGCCTTGAAAATATGCAAGATATATAAAATTTTGGCTCTCAAAGGTATGAGGGCCCAAGTGAGATTGCTATAGTTTCTCGTGGATTACTGGGATCGAGATAGTGAGAGATTCAACCTTGATGGGAAACTATTAAGGATTGAAGTCGAGGACATTTATTTCTTGACGGGATTATCACGTCAGGGTGAGGTGGTCAACCTCAAAGCCTAGGGAGTTGGGAGAGGAATGAAAATCGAGGAATACATAGATGCTCATTGCATTGCAGGGACCGAGAAGGTCGGGATTCAACTCCCCATTAGAGCGATAAATAATCTTAGCCTCAATATTGTTTTCCTCATTTTGACATGGATCACAGGAATGACCTCTTTGCAACAGGCATTGAGGCCACTTATTTTCTACTCAGTAGAGTGCTTGAGACCCACGGTGTATGACTGGTGTACCTCAATACTGACTAACATGAAGATCAAATTGACAGAATGCAAACAGGGTAGTAAGAGGAACTTCAGGTTTACTTCTATCTTGTGTAGATTTTTCTTCAAGTGGGTTCCAGGTTTGGGACCTAGAGAAGAGATCAGTCCATGTGGACCTCTTGATCCAACCATGGAACGATGGACTGAGGTGATGAGGCGGCAGGGGGGAGGTAGGGTTCCATCACCCTACAATGATGTCTTCTTCTTCTGGTGGAGACGACAGGTCATAGTTATGGATAACTACTCTTATGCAGGGATCGAATTTAGAGGAGATCCTCACATTCCATTACCACCAGGGTTCTCCTACAGAGACATAGGTATGTCAAAGTTTTTTTAAATATTTCATTTTTTTGTATTTTTGTATAGGAAAACAAAATTATTTTTGGATGATGTTAAGTACTAATTAGACATGTGTGTAATGTAGACGCAGGTCCACGATGATTGGACGGAATTCCATGACATCGTCAGAGGCATCGGGGAGATGAGGCATTGGGGAGATGAGGCAACAAGAGGGGATGTAGAGAGAGTCCTTCAAAATGTGCAGGGAAACCTGTCTCGTTTGGCACACATGATTCTGATGGTTCAGGTGGAGGATCTGCAAGAGGCTATGCAGTGGCAGGTGGTAAGCGTGCCCCGTTCTTGGGTGAGACTCTTTTGGCATCTCGCAAACGTCATAGTTTTCTATCATGACACTCATATGGTGCCACAGGTCTAGATGTCATGACTATTGTATGATCAGTTGTATATGTATATTGAGGGTGTTAGCCCCATTTTGTACCATAAACATCATTATTTTTTAAATATATATTAAAAACATGGTTCTTCGGCTTTACTTATGTTACAATTTCTAAATTGATGAGAATGTTTTCTTTGCTTCAGTAATGTGACAAATGCCAATCTAAAAAAAAATTAGCATATGCATCAGATACATAATTAGAACTCCTAGGTATGTGATGATAAGTAATAAAATCAAATTGTCGCTCCAAAATTCGTACCCGTAGGAATCGTCGGAGTAATGTAGGGTCACACACACGATAATTGTCGTTCAATTGACATACTACTAACTGGAAGTCTAGGCAAACCTCCAAAGAATGAATACCATGTGAAATGGCATCATGAAAAAGTTATATAACGACGCTATATTTGACCACATTATTCGTGGATGGCCCTAGGCATATACTACCTGAATACACCAGTAGACCCTCGGGTGAGTAAACAACCCAAACTGTGGAAGCCAAGTTTCGTGTATGACGTCTGGCTTCATCTGTGAATCCTAAGTAGACCGAAGACTCCGTTGACATCTGCCAACCAAGGGAAAACTCGATAAGCAAGATGAAGATGCAAAATAAAGGGAAAAGAGATATACACTAAATTACATTAGTATACAAAAAGTTACGCCCAAGCTTGGGGATCAAGCATAATATTTTTTCAAATAGAGCCCATTCCTAGGCTTAGCCAACATGTTCCCTTTATAATCTTCTAATTCATAGGCTCCTTTTTCTAAGACATGTCGCACAATATAGGGATCGTGCCACATGGGTTTGAACTTTCCTTCCCCTAGTGGTTCTTTGGCTTGATCATATAGAAGGACCAAGTCACCCTCAACGTACAACCGAGGATAGGAAGACTTATCGTACTTGACCTTGACATGTTTTTTATTCGCTTCGATAGTCGTAGAGGCATCTCGACGCTGCTCATCTAGACTCTCTAGGTGTACAAGGCGTCGTTCGCGATCAGAAGTGTCAGGTAGGAGCGCAACTTCCAATCTAGGAGAAGGTATTTCACATTCAATAGGTAAGATCGAATCCACACTATGTACTAACTGGAAAGGAGAAAAACCAGTGGCAGTCTTGACCTAGGTTCAGTATGCCCAAAGTGTGGGATATAGCATGATATGTCAATCAGATTTTCTCTGGATAACAGTTTTTTGAAAAATAGTCTTGAGAGACTTTTTCAAGGCCTCTACTTGTACATTTTCCTGGGGGTAGTAAGGGGAAGAATTACCATGCTTAAACCCTAGTTTAGATGCTAGTTCTTCCATCATTTCATTTTGAAAGTGACTGCCATGATCAATGACAATCTCACTCAGGATTCTGAACCTAACTATAATTTGATTGAATATGAAGAAGGCGACAGTATTCTCGTCGGATTTAACTGTAGGCATGGCCTCGACCCACTTATTAAAGTATTCTACGACCACGATAATGTGTTGATGCCCCCCAGCCAAAGCTGGGTTGAAATCCAAAAATTCCACCCCCCACTTGGTGAAGGGACCGACAGTAATGACTGGATGGAGAGGGGATGGATGTGAGTGCATTTTTCGAGTGAACACATGGTAGGGGTGACACTTATTAACTACTTCAATGCAATCTTTAAATATATATTTCCAAAAATAACCAGCTCACAAAATCTTATGGGTTGTCGCAAGCCCGGATAGATGACCACCACAAGCCCCACTATGGCAGTTGTTTAGAATAGAATCGGCTTCTTCATGATTTAAACAATGATGCAAGATATTTTCTACTCCTCTACGATACAGAGTGTCTCCGACAATAAGGTATTTCTTAGCTTGGTATCATATACATCATTGGTCATCTCGTGAGAGATGCTAAGGGAACTTCAAAGATTTAAGATAGAGAACAATGTCTCCATACTAGGGGTATGACAACAAGACAAGGAAAATGTGTTCATCCACAAATGAATCAACATGGATAACATTCTCATCTAATCGAGGGAAGTCCAATATTAACTCTGCAAAAACTAGTGATTTTTTGGATTTCGCCAAAGCAAAATCGAGATCGAACTCTTGTAGGATGACAATCCATTTATTATACTTTCCCCCTATGATACGCCTGGTAAGGACGTATTGAAATGGATTGACATAGGAAACCACAATAGTGTTTCAAAGTAATATATAATGTCGTAACCATTGGATTGCATGAACGGAAGCCAAAGATAGCTTTTCAACATGAGAATATTTGAGTTCAAGGTCGAATAAGTTTCGACTAAGATAGTAAATGACATGCTAATAGAGATCATCATCCTACTGAGCCAACACCATACCAATCATCTCTTCATACATGGAGAAATAAAGCAAGTAATATCTATTGTAGTCAGGAGACTTCATCAGAGGCATCGATAACAAGGCTTTATTCAAAGCATCGAAGGATTCTTGGGATTGTTCATCCCATATAAAAGGAGTGTCCTTATTCAAAAGACACATGAAGCCCTTAGTAATATTGGCATAATTCACTATAAACCAACGTAAAAAGTTATCTTCCCCCCGTAAACCTTGAAGTTGTCGAATAGTGCATGGGGGAGGCAATCTAAGTATTACCTCAATCTTTAATGGATCTACCATGATCCCAGTCTCAGAGACTAAAAATCTTAGAAGACGACATGACCTAACACAAAAGATGCATTTATGAGGGTTCAACTAGATGCGATAATGGAGACATATTTCAACGACTAGCCGAAGGTGCTTAGGGTGATCCACTCTCTTACAGGAGTGAGTGGAAAGATTGTCAAGATAGGCATCGACTATATGCTTGAGATCATGAAATACGAAGGTCATAGCTCGTTGGAAGGTTTCTCTGGCATTTTTAATGCCGAAAGGCATCATCCGGTATGCGAAAGTACCCCAAGGGAAAATAAATGTCGTCTTTTGTTGATCCTCAGGTTTAATCTGAATTTGGTTATACCCAAAAAATCCATCTATGAAAGAAAAATCTTCGCTCCCCACACACTCATCGAGAATATGATCGATGAAAGGTGTCGGGAAGTTGTCTTTAGGACATGCCTTTTTCAGGTCATGAAAATCCATGCATACAGGGATGATTTCTTTCTTTTATTCACAGGAACGGGATTGGATACCCATTTAGTGAAGGGAATCGGGTAGAACAAGCCGACATTAAGAAATTTTTCTACCTCTGCCTTAATAGCAGGGGCCTTCCTCGGATTGAAATATCTAAGACGTTGTCGAACATGCTTAGCATCTAGGTAATTTTTAATCTCATGTTTGACAATTCGAGGGTCGATTCCTGCCATCTCTTCATATGACCAAGCGAATACATCTTGGAATTCCTTGAAGATTTTGGTGTAGATCAGGATTTATTCTAGCGAACAATTTGCACTGATGTATACATTTTCAATCTTGCCAGGGATACAAGAGATATCGATCGTGATGGTAGGTGAGATACTCTCCATGTTTCCTCTAGCATAAATGTCGTGCATATCAAATGGAACTGTGGTGTGACCGACTATCTTGCTCAAAGTAGATCTAAAGTCATCTTGTTCGATTGTAGCAAGCCTGGGAGAAAATAAGAGCGATGATGCATATCATCCCAACGTTTGTTAGAACCATTCATGGCCTCTACGATAGCTTCATCTGAAGGTAAATTCTCATCGAGGTAGTCATGTGAACAAGACGAAAAGGTGGCCCACACGGGCTCCAGAACATGATCCTCCTCATCCGTCTGTGAGGTAATAGGATCAAGATCGGTGGAAGAGTCAAGAACAAATTGATACGCAATATCTGTTGTTGATAGTGACATGGCCATTCCATAATGTGACTGACCTTCACAAGACGTCGTCAAGGAAGGTAGGGTCCAAGGATCATTAAAATAGGAAGTGCGGAAAGGAACAAACCTCTCTGACGAAGCGGGCCTATTGGACATGGTGTAAATGTGGTGAATCAGTGCCATGAAGTTGAAGGTACCCATAAGGGATGAATACATTCTGACACCGATATTCTCAGTTGTCGGCTGAGAATTATCGACCACGGGGATCCATGGTCCAATAGATGCACTGGGGCTAGCGTATGCAAAGGATAACTAATCAATCATCATGATTTTCCCTTCGTGAGAAAAAAAAAGAGTACAGAAGATGGACGATACGATGGTAGTCATAGCGTAAGTCCAATTGCGTCCTAGTAACAAGTTATAGTTGAGGGGTGCATCAACCACCTAGACATCTACCTCCACTATCTTCCCAACTAACTGGACCGGAAAGGCAGGAAGAATACCGTGAGGGTAGAAGGAACGACCGTCAAAAGAAGTCAATATGGTCAGAGACTGAGAAAGGGCCAGAGAGTCAAGGGCTTTCCAACAGACCAGGGACATCACACACATTGCAACACCTTCATCGACAACAATACGCTTGATGGTATACTTTGAGTCACCCACATGGATTTGGATTGCCACATGGTAAGGCAAACGAGGCTTCACATCTGTGACGTTAAACTTGATAAATTTCGAGCCACAAGCATCTAGAGCTCCTAATGCCGATAGAAAGGCATTCATCTATGAAGGAAATGTCTGGAGTACCTCCAGAGCCGACATTGCACAAGGGGTTTGACCCGGGTCCTCAACAATAGAGTAATTATGGGCGGCTCTAGCATTAGGATTGTGGGTAGAGCACTTAAGTACTCCTTTCAGAATATAGGGTGGTGGCTCTGGTTTTTCGATCTGTAAGGGCGTCTCCGGAGGAGGGGGAGACTTTAGACCAGGTACAACCTGTGGAGAACTGTAATCACGAGATCGAGTGGCTACATTAACCTCAGATTTAACCATATTGATGCATAAATGATCTCTGTCTTGTGGTGGTGGGTTTTGAATCCCACTCGCCACATTTTTGGGATTTGAGGAGCTCGAGCCCATGTGTTGGTTATGTGGAAAAGGATTAGTCATAACGACGGGCGGTAGAGATAAAAGCCTTGCAGCTTCCATGATTTTGGGGCAAAAATGGGTAAGGTGATCATCTGCACAAAGCTTATTGTTCGCATTCAAATGGTCACCAGGTGAGAAAATGGAGAGCGCTTGCATACCCTGTTGGGTCTGGCAGGGAAGAACAGTTGTGGAGCAAAGAGGGTTAAAGAAAACAAAACTAACTACAATCTAACTATCAATTGAAAGCAAATAACACTGTGAAAATAAACAAAAACATCAAACATAAGACACAGGGGTCATCAATGGTTTCAAGCTAGTGTATTAATGAAACCAGAGCACGCTGAAGAAAGAGACCAGGGGTTCCTTCTCCCTCCAGCGGAAGGCTCTTCGGGGCCCTCAACACAATGCTTTCCTTACAAATGAAATGAACTGCACACAGCAGTGAAAGAACTCTGGGTGATGCAGCTGATGGATTGTTGTCAAAGGATGAGCCTTTAACCATCTGAACAGCATAACGGTGCTTAGAATTCCTTGCCAAAACAGTGAATCCTCACAGCCTTTTATAGCAGCTCCCGGGCGGTCACGTAACCTTCTCAAAGTGTGAACAGGGACCCGTTTAGGGTTTATTTAGGTCATTAATCCACTGATTTTGCAGAGTCGGCTCTGATTTGAGAGTCAAATCATCTTGGGGGCCGGTCCGTAGGCGGTCGGGAGGCCGACTTATGAAATTAATGTGTCGTATTAGCAGATGCGTGGGTTTTTGTGTTGACAGTCGCGCGTCGAGCGCGCATGCGCTAGTAACACGTTTTTGTCCCGCGCATGTACGCGCACATCAAGCTGCTGTAAAGAGCTTTTCAATTTTTGGTTACTTTGTATAGTTTTTTGCCCTTCTGGAGTGCTGTGAAATTAATTTAGTGCCATGAGTGACTTCATTGTTGTTTTGATGATGTGGAGTTCTTGTCGCCATGTGCAGACGAAATTTCAGTGATAACAGATGCCCCCTGATGGATGAGGTTAGGAGCATGCGTATAGCCGAAATCCATCAATGTTTCTTCTACTGAGAATGTGGTTGTAAGGGAAAGGAAGAGTGGGACCGTTCGGAGCGATCCTTTGGAGAGAGAAGGAACCGGTATCTCGACCTTCTGAGAGACGTGCAGAGAAAAAAAAAATATACAATTGTGTACAAACGAGGCGGGCATGCCCCATGCTCGTGTGATGTAACTATGAAAAAAGATGACGGAATTGTTGGTGTAGACAACTGCAGTGCCCTCAAGGGCGGTAATGATAAAGGCAGAAGACAATTCTGCAAAGGAACATACTCTGAATAACAGGCAATGATCGTTGTAATAAGCAGCGACGATGATGTGGCCATTTATGGCCCTACCACGTTCAGAGGTCTTCGGCAAATGACAAAAATAACTGCAACAGTCGCAAAGTAAGACCCACCATAACATGAGAGAGTGTTGGCGTCGAATGTTATGGGGGCCAACGACAGCAAGGAGCAATGGTGTTTCACCCTGTGTCGTCCGAGATCTCTCATTAAAATAAAGAATGAGAATCAAGATACTGTCACCCTTCTGGAAAAGTGAGCTGATGTCGACAAAAGGGGGACGCGACTCCCAGAAGCAAAAAGGTGCTCCGTGGAATCTACTGAGGTGAGGAAGTGGCAGAGGTACATGGACGAAGTCAAGAAGTGGGATGACTCAAGACTACCCTTGGTTGGAGGATATATAAGAGAAATAGTGGCCGCATCCGTGTAACAAGGTCGAGTGTCAGGGGGACGACAAGACTGGTGTTAAGTTGTGCCAGAGGCGGGACAAGGTGAACAAATTCAAAGGGAAGAGGTAACTGACCTGTGGGGTACTCTGAAGATATGGACGATGTCGGCAAGGGTAAATGATAAGTACTTCTCCAATCCAAGGGTGACATGGGTTGCGTGTGGCCAAAAAAGAAAGCAAGTCACCAACGGTGACGACGAAGAATGTAATGACTGACGGTAAAGGTGTTTGTACAATAAATAATAAATAATAAATAATTTTTGGGAGAAATGTACAAATACAGAAACGGGTGCCCCAGTGTGCAACGCGTGCCCCAGGGAGGGAAAAATTGTCATGAGAAACAGATGAAGGGTGGGGGCCCCATTGGCGAGTTTTTGTATGAGGTAGGTGAAATGAAGATAGGTTCGCAGATGGGCAAACTGATGGTGGATGAAATGGTGGGTTCATGATCTTGCGGAGGTGCAGGCAAAAAAGAACATAACCATAAAGCAATGATTTGGGAGTCCATATGGGAAGCTAGCAAAATGAGGAGAAGAAGTATTTGGTTAATTCGCAACATGATGTAAGACTACCGGGACTCCCATCCCTAAAGGGTAATGAAGAACATCATGAGTGTCAAAAGTGCAAAAAGGTGCTATGAATGGGACAACTCATGTGGGTGAGAATGCTACCGGATTACAGTACCGTAGATGCAAAAATGGAGGTGGGGGTACTGCAGAGCCGGAAAAGAGTGTCTTAAAGGTCAATATCAGAGGGAATGACTGGAATTGTAAATGCAATACAGTGGGAGAGACTACATGCCAGTGCTGAGTATATACCTGAAGGACTAATGCGAAGAGATGATGGATCAAGTACCTGCACACATAACAACCAAATACCCAAAGTGAACAATATCTGAAGATAATACCAAATATGAACATGTATTAGATAAATGTGACAATACGCATGCGTACCTGGCCATGATGTGAAAAAAGGTGCCCCGGGGGCTCAGGATAAAAAGTGGCCTAGGGAAAACCATGATGTAGGCGGCAGGACACTGATCCCGTGGCTGAAGACGGTTCGAAAAATGGACGTCGTGGGCTCCCGGAATGGTGAGTGGAAGTTTGGCAAAAACCCTATATATAGCTGTAGGGCCCACATTGCCACCACATTTGTACCAGCTACTACAGTGAGTTCCAGAGGAGATTGAGTGATTCCGAGAGCACGAGGCATTCGTTTCCCGGTCTGCGAGTTTCAGGTTAGTGGTCTGAACATCCTGCATAGCTATAGGTTTCCAAGGGTAGGTACGGGGGGTCGTAGGGGGGTTTTAGGGGGTTTTTGGGTAGAGGGGGGGGCCACATGCGCGGGCGACTCAGTGGAAGGTGCGCATGAGTGCGCGCCTGTACCCTGAAGAAGCGCGCATGTGTGCGCGTGGGTAGGAAAATAAGGCGCGCCTCAGGGGCGCGCCTGTGAGTTGGACAGGCGCGCATGAGTGCGCGCCTGTGGGACGAACAGGCGCGCTCTCGAGCGCACCTGTGGGTATGACAGGCGCGCCCTAGAGCGTGCCTGTATTGTGAACAGGCGCGCGTGCATGCGCGCCTGTATAGTGAACAGGTGCGCATGTGCGCGTGCCTGTGGGTGGTAAAACCGCGCCTTTGAGGCAAGGTTTTAGGGTGAAAAATTATCTCCTTTTGATGTATTGGATAATTGCCTAATCTAATATAGGACTCTGGGTTGTGTGCAGGCGGTGATCAATGACCATGGATGTGTGGTGGCGCGAGTGAGATTGGGAGCCGCTACGAGAGGCTGTGGTCCGTGCGAGGCCTGCAGTTCGAGCTTCTTTAGCAGCCAGTGGGTTGCTAAAGTTCTTTGAGTGCCCTTTGTTACGGGCCCAGGAGTATTTTCTCCAGTTCCTGATTGAGATGTGGAGCCCCGAGCAGCACTGCTTCCTCGTGCGAGGAGAGCAGATTACCTTTACTGCGGTGGAGGACGTCTATTTCTTGACTGGGCTCCCCTTCCGGGGAACACCATTGCCGGAAGATCCTGTGCTGCCGAGAGATACTCCTCTGCAGGAGGTCGCCGAGCGATACTGCTCAGGCGAGCACTATATGACTGGGTCATCAGTGCGCATCAGTGCGATAGATTCCCTGCTGCATCGTTGCGTAGAAGCGATAATAGTGCGGGTGTACGGGAACCGAGCGCCCCACCGGATTAGTGGTGGTGAGCTGATGCTGATGGAGAGGGTGGTGGTGGGCCGTGAGCGGTTCGCCTGGAGTCTGACTCTACATGCGCACATGATTGCGCAGCTGGACCATTGTCGGTCCACAGGCAGGGGGGAGTTTTCTTTCGGCTCCATCCTGGTGGCCTTCTTCTTGGAGAGGGTGCCGATGTTGCGCCCGAGGGTGTTGCTAGAGGTACCAGGGGTACGAGAGCCGCGCTTGAGGCGGTGGTCCCATATTTTGGTTCGCCACGGCGGTGGTGAAGGTGGAAACTACTTCACTGAGGAGGCAGCTCAGATATGGCGGCAGATTCCGCAGTTTATACTCTAGTTCCCCTATGCTAGGGTGGACTTCCGGGGGGACCTGGATATGGTACTGCCTCCTGGGGAGGTTTTTGACCACAGAGGTACGTTGTGTATTTGTATGTTGTGATTTTGATATACCAGTGCATATGTTTGATGTATAGACACTGATACCATCTATTGTTGCTTGTTGGGTGCATGTGCAGATTTGGCACCTCGCGGGCGTGAGGTGGAGTTGTTCAGAGCGCCAGCGCAGTGAGAGAAGGAGAGACCGCCGCGTGCAGGGAGGCATCCGAGGGATGAGGTTGCTGGGGGACCAGCAGGACTCGAGAGACCGACGCAGAGGCGCCGCTTTGATGACCCTGGTGCGGGGTCATCTCATTCTCCTCCGGCGGCAGCCGGAGTAGATGATGACGACATTGTCCATCGGTTTGAGACGTTGTTTCGAGACATTCCTGAGGGCATGTGGATCCACATCCAGGACGAGGAGTTCCTGGAGCAGTGCATCGGGTTACCGCCACCATGGCGGTCGATCATGCGGCGAGCAACTGTGCTTGCTGCGATGACGAGTGGACGCCTGTCGCCTGGGCAAGGTGGTCCTGCAGATGTTCCACCACCACCGCCTGGGGTAGGTGGGGGTGGGCCACCACCGCCTCCTAAGGGAGGGGCAGCTAGGGGTGCCCTAGAGGCCCCCTGATTATATGATGTATTTTTGTATACCTTTTTGATAGGCTGGTGAGCCAATTTTTGTACCGTTATGTGGCACGGGCCGGTGGGCTGATGTATTTTTTGTATGTAAACATTCAGATGCGATATATATATGAGTATACATATTTTTTGAGATCCAAAATGTGGTGTACATGTGTTTTTGTTTTGATGATGATGATGTCTATGTTTCCTATATGCTGTGACAGGATGTATG
>ML776600.1:1860233-1885710 GCA_009831015.1 Picea engelmannii
AGTCGCCAGTCTGTTCGCGTTCAAATGGTCACCAGGTGAGCAAATGGAGAGCGCTTGCATACCCTGTTGGGTCTGGCAGGGCAGAACAGCTGTGGAGCAAAGAGGGTTAAAGAAAACAAAACTAACTACAATCTAACTATCAACTGAAAGAAAATAACACTGTGAAAATAAACAAAAACATCAAACATAAGACACAGGGGTCATCAATGGTTTCAGGCTGGTGTATTAATGAAACCAAAGCACGCTGAAGAAAGAGACCAGGGGTTCCTTCTCCCTCCAGTGGACGGCTCTTCGGGGCCCTCAACACAATGCTTTCCTTACAAATGAAATGAACTGCGCACAACAGTGAAAGAACTCTGGGTGATGCAGCTGATGGATTGTTGTCAAAGGATGAGCCTTTAACCATCTGAACAGCATAACAGTGCTTAGAATTCCTTGCCAAAACAGTGAATCCTCACGGCCTTTTATAGAAGCTCCCGGGCGGTCACGTAACCTTCTCAAAGTGTGAACAGGGACCCATTTAGGGTTTATTTAGGTCATTAATCGCCGATTTTGCAGAGCCGACTCTAATTTGAGAGTCAAATCATCTTGGGGGCCGGTCCGTAGGCAGTCGGGAGGCCAACTTATGCAATCAATGCGACGTATTAGCAGATGCGCGGGTTTTTGTGTTGACAGTCGCACGTCGAGCGTGCATGCGCTAGTAACACGTTTTTGTCCCACGCATGTGCGCGCGCATCAAGCTGCTGTAAAGCGCTTTTCAATTTTTGGTTACTTTGTATAGTTTTTTGCCCTTCTGGAGTGCTGTGAAATTAATTCAGTGCCATGAGTGACTTCATTGTTGTTTTGATGATGTGGAGTTCTTGTCGCCATGTGCAGACGAAATTTCAGTGATAACACTTACGAGGAAACTTCACCTTCCGCCTTTCTTTCTTGCCCTCACCGGCATTATTATTCGTCTTTTCATTATTTCCATTGTCCTTGGGTTTATTATTATTCTTCCCACCCTTACGATTATTATTATGTCCTTTCTTTTTATTCCCTCCTGGTTGATGGTTACCATTCAGGTTGGTCGACGATTGCACAGAGTGTACATCTTTCGATTGAGTGGGATTAAAGGACACAAACGAAGCTAGCCCTCTTGCACATTGGTTTAGAGATAAGTATTTCAAATGGCTTGTCACCGATTATGTAAATTTCACATTGACGGAGTCCACAATGCCATCGGCATGAGGCCCATGATTTTGTCTAGGGTCATAGTTTGACCTTGGTGGGTCAGGAAGAATCTCGTACATGGAATAAAAATTCAAATATTCGAAAGATATTAATTGGATGAGAAAATAGTATTTCTATTAAAATGTAATCAGTTGAAGTGAATGAATTACAAACTTCCATGTTGGCACAGTTCAGAACCGAGAAACTAAGTTCCTTCCAGCTGGGCCTCCACCACTTCAATCCTCCACCAGAGGCAAACTCATATAAGAGAGACAATGAGGTTCTCAAACAAGTAGGGAAGAGCTTGGGGGATGAACCATGTGTTCAAACTTAAAGGACAAAGGGATACAGACTCAATATGAAGTGAATAATTTCTCCAGAGTAACTTTGCTCTCAAAATTGAATTCTTCTCCTCTTTTCCATAGCTCTGATTTGGCCCATTTGTAGCCTTCAAGTGGAACTGAAGGGTCGAGTCGAAACTTTTCCAGTATATGGAAGGCCAAGGATAATAGATCTCGTGACGTGACATGGAAACTCGACACCATTTTTTATTTTTGGGCACAAATCCTGATGTACGCGGGTTATAGTGGTGCAACCTGTGCATACACATGTTGTAATATAGGTAGGGCATGTATATGTGGAAAAATCATGTTTTTATCTCTGGGATTTGCAAAAAGGGACTTCAATTCTGCATAGGGAAATGGAAAAAGGCCCTTTGTGCAAGTTTGCATAGGGTGAGGCAAAATTGGATTGCTTTGGATTGGTCCTTTTTTGATGAAAAATTGTGTCTAAAGTGACCATTATTTTGAAATCATTCCACAAATTCTTACTAGTTGTGTTACCTGCATACAATGGTTTATATTTCATAGGAGATAATTGTATGAGGTCCCCAACAAGAATTATTGATTGTCTACCGAATGGAATCAATTTGTTTTCTGGAAATGATTCACACAAATGTGAATCAATCTATATGAATAACCTTAGTATTCAAATGCCCATTTCATCAATTAAAATGTATTTAACATGTTGCATTTCCTCTTAGAAGCCCAAGTGATTGACCATGTAAAGGTAGGAAATATTTCATAGGAATTCTAAGTGAGGACTATATTGTTCTATCTCAGATATTGAAACAAACTACATCAATAGGTTCAAGTAATATCAAGGGTGTCTTCCCATTAATTGAATGTGAGATGAATTCTTAGGAAATACAATGTATAATGTATGAATTTCCAGTTCATGTAGTTCCTTGGATAATCATTTTTAGTGGCTCTTCATTTTGTCCTTGATTGAAGTGTTAAAGAAAACTTTCAAAAACAAGTTGTCTCTTTTGAGACACTGAAGATGGACAATCAAATGTACCATGAAAATTATCTATGACTACTCCAAGTAAACATGCATTTTGGATGAAATTAATTGGGTATTCTATTGATGAATTTAAACCTATACTATTCTCCCATATATGATTCAAGTCAAAATACTTTTGATAGTGTCAATGGAAGATACTTGAAAAGAATTAGGAGGAATAAGATGAGACACCATTTGTTATTCATTCATGCCATCATCAAAATTATTTTTGACTTGATTTGTATGAAAATAGTCTTCAATATTATTGGATGACAATGTTGTTCAATCAACATGTCGAGGAAAATATGTTAAATTCCTCCAAATTAGAGTAATAATTTATGTAGTGATACCTGTTTCGAAATGGTTTATATAGAAATAATTCATTCAAAGAGAGCGATTGAAACATATCTAACTTATCATTATGAATAGCTAAAAAAAAGTGGCCAAAGTCAAACAATTGCAAGATTATCTCTAAACTTTGAAGTTCCCTTCTTGCATTGGGTTATAGTACCATAACCATGTTATATCTATCATTGATACATGTTTAAAGAATATATATATATATATATATATATATATATATATATATATAAAGGAAACCTATATATAAAGGAAACCAAAGCTTATAGAGAAATCATGATAAAAAATGAAATAATTTTTTTTAACATATTCCTACCAATATTTAGGGAAGCAAACTTACTATTACAAAGAACAAGTAAGAGTTTTAACAAGTAAGAGTTTTAGTACTATATGAAAAGTTTTCTATGCTCCTATATCTCTATTTATAATTGTTTTAGCAAGAAATGTTTTATATACACATATGAAGGATCTTAAAAGTTGACAACACTTGAGATTCTTGTTAATATGTTTTGAGAACTTTCTCATCTTGGTTTTAAAGTATATTTTGCAATGTATTTCAACATGACATAGTACGAAACAGTTGTCCAAAAATCAACACTAACATGCCACATCGAAAGAAGAGCTACATTATAGACATTTGATTTGTCATTATTGCATTAAAATCATATTTCTTTTGTCTTTTATGATTGATAGATAAATTTGTTTCATTTTTATGGAACTCTTAAAACAATTTTTTATGTAAATATGAATGGGTACTTCACCTTGTATATAATATTTCAACACTATCCAATAAACAAAGGGTCTTCATGTATAAGTTGATTAGTATTATATCTAGACATCATTAGGACACTATAGTGTCACATAGTTATCAAAGCATTTCTTTACAACATTCACTCTTGCTTAGTTTTTCCAATTCAATCTTTTTTTAACAAAGTCTAAACTCTATGTTGCCATTAGTACTTATGGAAAATTCACTCTTGTTACTGGAATCTCCATTGGACCGACGTTCAGGTAGCAAGGATCGTGCATAACGATTTAGTTTTGATATGATCGTACATATCGATTTAGTTTCGATTTATATAACGAGACAAACCAAATCTGTTCTGGTACGTATAAACCTTTTGTATTTATACTTACTGCCAACAGCCCCGGCGTCATCTTTGGAGAGACCGTGCCGTAAAGTTAACGAAAAATATAATCTACGCTACCTTACTACCTCAGCATCTAATATGCCCTAAACTCTAATTAAATCTCTTTTTATGGACGTTCTATCACATTTTTTGAAATTTCTCATCACTTATTTTTGACTGAAATTCTAAGACTCTAACAGCTATTACCGTATGGAAGTTGCACTTTCATCCATTCGTAAGTGCAATGGAGGAAGTTTTGAAATGGTCAAGTAAACCATTAATATACTGAAACGGATTCATTAACAAACTAGCTAAAACATTAAACAAGTTGATAGATAAAACAACTACAAAGTAATAAATAATAATAAAATAATCAATACTAACAATTCCATGAAACATAATCCTTGCTCTACCCACTTTTTAATAAATCCGTTTCTTATAACGTAAATAGCTATGTTAATTGTTCCCTGAGAATCAATGTAAGTATTATATATCAAGTTGTAAAATAATTAATGTCAATGGAGTAAACATTATATATCCAATAACAAAGTAATTAAGTGAGCAATTAATCTAGGAGAAGGTTTGCTCCACCACCCATTTGTGTTAATGAGTCATTTTCTTATAACTTAATTGACTATATCAAATTATGATTTGATAAAATTGCAATTTCCAACATTATAGATGAGTGGAAGTGGATGGGTAAAGGTTGTGGAGGATAAATATTGTAAAACATGTTGTTTAAGTTTTTTTTGGAGATAAATTGTGTTTCCTACAATTCAAACAACAGGATTGATAGAAACCCAACAGCCAGCATACAGAACCACTTTTTTATTTGTTGAAACTGCTAACTAATTTTTCATGAGGATGCATGCATACTACACTCTATTATAAATGCATGCATGTATATTACAGTGATCAGTTTGTGTAAGTATTGGTGGATCTGGTTGTAACTAGTTTGTTTAACCGTATAGCAGATCTTATATATCTAGTATACTCGTAGAGGTATGAGTAAGGCTAGCAATGTAGTCAGAAGATGGTTGTAAGTTTCTTTTGACTGTTGTAATTCTTCTTTGAATAATAAAAATAGCCATTATCATTACTTCGTGGTTTTTTCTCTTTAAAGATTTTTTTCCAGATAATTCAATAGATGATGTGATTGTTATGTCTTGTTTTCTTTACTATTAAAAACTTGCTCTTATGGTTCAGCTGGCACACTACTCACCACTGGTATGACTCGCCCAGAATTTGTGAAGTAGACAAGTACGTGATATATAGTACATTCTGCCTGTCTGTCACTAGTAGATTCACGTGTAGATTAACTGTAAAAACCTACACACTATATACGTTAGATTCACGTGTAGATTAACTGTAAAAACCTACACACTATATACGTTAAAAAGTTTTGACACTCTTAAATACATCCTCCCCTTCTGTGAAAACCGTCTAATTCCATAGTGAATTGATTTCGTTATGTAGAAACTGTCAAATTAACTGCTAAATTGGTTTTGAAATTCCAACCTTCGTCACGAGTCTCATTTTCCTGTCTACCTCTCAGTCTCATCAACACAATAGTTTGACCGAACAGACGGATGAGCAGCCACAGTATTTTGGAGGTTCGGGCCCAGGCAACAGGCATGGAAGGATATTCCAAAGGAAGGCTGACAAGCGGATCAGAATTGAGTAAGCTGCCCCATATTATATATGGGGCAGGTAACGGTAAGTCGCTCGGAGTGGACTCCATGCATATAAAAGGTTTTATTGTGTCAGAGCAGTATTGAGTAAACTTCCAAACTTTTTCTTGTCAGAATGGGACATCTTATAGTTATAGAATTTTCATTGAATCCAGTCCCATCTCAATGAAGAGATTTTCTTCAATTGTCAGAATTGACGGTACAGAAAGTCAGAACTCTCATGGATTCAGATTCCAGAGTTTTGATGGTGTCCAATCACATCTCGCAACATTATTAAATACACAATTCTGATAGATTCAGAATTTGGACGGTATAGAAAGTCGGAAGTCTTACGGGTTCAGAGTTTTGATTGCGTCCAATTCCATATGGCAACATTATTAAAGACAGAATTCTGATAGATTCAGAATTTTGACGGCATAGAAAGTCAAAACTCTTACGAATTCAGAGTTTTGACGGTCTACAATCCCTTATAGCGACATTATTAAAGACAGAATTCTAATGGAATCAGAAATTTGGGTTCAGAAAGTCAGAACTCTTATGGGTTCAGAGTTTTGACTGTGTCCAATCTCATCTGGCAATATTATTAAAGAAAGAACTCTTGTGGATTCAGAATTTTGATTGTGTCCAGTCCCATTTCACAAAACAAAATGAAAAAATTATTTTCCATTGTTAAGAATTAAAATTATATGATATCCAAAATATTGATTTTACAAACGACCAGAATTCTTATATATTTAGAATTTCAATTTTGTCGAGTGCCCTATCGCAACATCATTAAATGAAAACAAGATTAAAATTTGAGTTCTTGAAATATAGAATTTTGGTTGTTTTTATCCTAACCAATAGCATCATTGAAAAAAGTTACATAAAATAAAATAAAAAATGTAAAGTTGTAATTACTCACAACATTATTAAAATGTAAAGTTGTAATTACTCACAACATTATTAAAAAGAAGCTCTAGGTTCGTGTAGAGGAGTTCTTATGTAAAGTAGCTAGTTCCAAATTACACCTTAAGAAATTAAGAAATTGGATCCATGTAAATGATTGAAAATAGGATTTAACATTAATCTACAATAATTATTATTTATAATAAAAATTAAATAAAAATTATGTAAATTTTAACAAAATTCTATTATATTATCAATTTTATATTAAACATGTTTGCACGGGTGTAGATGGATTGGCAAGTGCCGTGTAAATGGAAGGAAATTTGTAAAATGAAGTCTCATGTTCGATTCTCACCCGATTTACTCGTGCGCCATTCTTGCGGGCTGGATGATTGCAACTGGGGTTATAGTGGTAGCCAACGGGGATCAACCTCGTATAAGGCGAATACGAGAACCGCATTAATTTTTATTTTAACATGTTTCATCTTATAAAAATGAATTTTCTAAAAATCAATGAGATATCTTAATTTGAAATATATATTCATTATACAATAATAATGTCTTATGGCCAAAACTTTATTTGTTAAAGAAACATTGTAATTAACATTTCCTTATAGTAATTTAAATCCAATGCAAAAGACATCAATTACCAAACAACAAAATGTATCCCTTACTATATATCACATGGACTTTAATATCTTAGATGCTTATCTTTCCAACTCTAATGATAAAGTGAGGTTTAAATTCTATAGGAAAAGGTTTCAACTATCAAATAACAAAATTTATTCCTTATTACAAGCCACATGGACTTATAGTAGCTTGATGTCTATCTTTTGGACTTTAATGGTAAAGTGAGGTTGGATTACATTATGTTCTTAGTTTTGCATTTTACAAGAAATTTTTAAATTTACAAAGCCAATTTTTAAAAAGAAATTACCACTATTTACCAATAAATTTTTATAATCAAAACCAGTTTTTTTTTAAATTAATAATATGTATTTGAAAGCAATTATAATTATTTATCAATAAATTTCTATAATCAAAATCAGTTTTTTTTTTCCAATTAATAATATGTATTTGAAAGATAACATTCCTAGAACTCTTCTTTTACTATAAAAATTAATAAAATTAATATTATTAAGTATTTTGACAAAGAATATGATAAATAAAATTTTTAAAATTATTCTCTACAACTTATGTTTTATTATTAAAAAATGCAATAAAATATTATAATTTTAACTATGATCTAAACTATAATCTAAAATATTTAAATACATAAAATAAAAATAAATTACATTAATAGTTAATCTTAAATTACAATTTTTATAATTATATTAATAAATAAATCATTAAAATTATTAAATTTAAATTAATCTAAATAATAATAATATTAATAATACAAAAGATATTTCACTAATTAAAAATTATATTTTATTTATAATTTCTTATTATCTTAAAATAAAATATTATATTACTATTTTATTTTTAAAATTTATTTTAATTATATACTGATTAATTATAATTATAGTTTAATTGATTTTAATTATATCAATAAAAAATGAGACTAGTCCATTTTAAAACAGTGTAAATATCTCATGCAAACAAATAAATCATTAAGAATTCATATTAAAAAAATAAACATTACATAATATGGATCATGATCGAATAGTTCAGATAAGCTCAAATATTTGAGAGGACATGCTAAAGCCCTTAGACTTCCTATTATTCTAATAGATTTATACACATACGGACTTCTAAGTTGACCCAAACCTCGATTCCAAAAATGCATTATTGGAGTTATGCCATACCATGCCTAAAATGTCAAAGTAACAAACAGTACTGGATATTTCAAACCAGCCTGAAGTCAAAGTTTGTGTGAAAAATGTTTGGAAATTTTCTTTAATTTAAAATCTCTGTATCATAAAAAGAAACTTTTTATTCCTTATGATGTGAAACTTAGTCTTAATGGTTTAGTAATTGCATGTGTACACTTAAGGAATTGAATTTAATTTCATTTAAAATCATATAAAAATATAAGCAGAAATGGAATACTCATAAAGTATATACAAACTTCCATGGGCGTATTCTTAATAGCTAGGGAACCTTGTATGTCAAGGGCGAACCTTTCATTGCACTTATTTATTAAATAAGTTAGTCATACTAACAAATGTTAACAAGTTATAAAACAATGTGATATCTATACTATTGTACATGTGTCCTTTAGGCTCTGGTGTCCCTTTCATAAGACCCCAGCAAATACCAATTGAAGACTACAGTGATTAAAATCTAAATGTTATACAAGTATGGGTTGATCGCTAGTGCCATTAAAGCATGGGGCCACATTGCTATGGTGAGTTCCGATTTTGGAAGACTTATAGGATTCCTTATGGTTCGTGTATTAGAAAGCTTTCACACATTCTCATGAATTGTTAAAACAAGAAAACAATTGGGTTGTATATTTGCATTGGTGTCCCTCAAAGTGGTGATAAATCTTCTTCTCTTTCCAATTATCTAAATTAGTAATGTTGTTATTTTTGTAAATGCAATACATTTAATACAAGCGCAACGCTGGCAAAGGTAGTGTAAATCTTAGGATTGCAGTGAAGACGATATCTCCCATGCTAATATTTTCCATGTCCAAAAAGATGCTAATGATAATGGTATTCTATACTATATTTTGTTGGGAATAATGGTAGCCTCCATATTGATGCCAACATAAGTAGAACAACATTGATAATCAAAGTCATAAAAGAAATGTCTTTGGAGCAAAGGGTATTTCAATAAACCACCTTATCGGTTTTTTTTTACTATAATGTAATGCTTTCAATTAAGTTAGGTGGGAATATTATGTTTTCTATCTTAAAATTGTTATTTCTTCTTATGTAAATTTACCAAACAATTATATTAATGGTGTTGTTAACTTCTTACAAATAGTTTGTTCAAATATAAATATTGTCAAACATATTGCATGCATCCATTACACAGAAAATAAAGAAGATAATCATGACATCTTGTTATGGATGAAAACTCTCAAAATATTAGCAATACAATGATATCTAATGGTTGTAATAACAGCTGCAAAATACTCATAAGCACACAAATTTAATGGCTGCCATGAAGCTACAAAATCTACTACATAAACAATACAAGAAAATCTTGAATGATGCCAAATCTGATGTCCACTAATCCAAGGCTCTCCAAGCCCTTCACTCCTCTGCACCAATAGTGTTTTCTCTGCAAGCGACCCTCCAATCTCTTGTGTAACCTTCGCAATCTCAATCCAACAAACTTTCGCAACCCATGATTCGCATAGGTCCTCGTGGAACGACTGTTAGACCTCTAGTGGGGCATCGTGGGACAACTCGTGCTCAACCCACGTGGGTGTGTCCTTAAACATTTACGCGAAGCCCTCCTGGCACTTGCATATCTGACGATTGGCCTCCTCCTAAGAAATGTCACAAATCGCCTGTGCAAGCCGATATGCCTCCAAACACTCTCCATGATGAAACCAAACACCACAATGAACTCAAATGAGGAGTATGGATGAATCTTCCTCCTTGTCTAGCTAGGGTGGAAATTGCACCACCGAAACTGAAATTAAATGGAAGGGTTTTTCCAAACCCTAACAAAACTTTGCTCAAAAAGCACATCAGCAGGAGTTCAAATCATAATGCGAAAGAGAGGGGTTACCTCTCTATTTATCCTTCCTCAGATCCTTCTAGATCTTTCCCTCTTTTTGACCAAATCAAACCCTCACTTAATTTTTTGTCCAATTTCATTTAAATATAATTATTTATTTTATTTAATGTCACTTTAGGGTTTGACACTAAATAAACCTCCTTGACTCTCTTTTTACTTGTTGAATATAGCATACATGAGTCATATAGGCTATTGAGTCATCATTTGTTATGATCAATTGGAAGGGGACATTGCATATACATATTGTAGATTGTATCGATGTGACATCATTTGTTGGTGTAGATTTTTTACAATTAAAGAATTAGAAAACTAAGCCCTAAGTCCATATTGCATGTTTCAATATCTAACGTATTCATCAACATGAGAAAAAGATATGAAAGAATGCAAATAATTTTCATAACCAATGGGAAGGCCAAAATAGTACACCTAGTGAATGAGCTTGTTGAAGTTGATGAGTTCCTAATCCCTTACTTGGGATGAGTCCTTGTCTTCATGCTTCCTTGATGTGCTTTTGACTCTCTCCTTCGTTGATAAGAAAGGTACCTAGGCAAGAAAAATACAATCAAGAGGAAGTGCTCCTTAAGATTATGGTGATATTTCAACACCATAATCTTACTTGTGAGGATAGATGGATGGAATGACCTCAAATGCTTTTTTTTTATAATAGAATAGTGGTTAAACCCTCTTGACATTGTATTCCAATAGTAGTTAAAGATGACCAAATTAAGATTAAAGTAACAATTACAATTTAGGATCATCCACATATAACTAACCGTCCATCATACCAATTCAGACACATTGATGGGGGTTGTAAACAATCAAAATTGCAAATTTTCAAGGGTGGCACAATTTTTTTTTGGGTAATATATACACTATTCATGTCCACTTTTTGGGTATGATATCTACACTGGCCAAGTCAAGTCAATTCTAGAGTTTGACTAGGTTGTTTTTGACAATTTTGAGGTCATATGATGGTGGAAATGGGCTAAAAATGATGGTTATGCATGCCAATAGTGAAGTATTTCTATATGACTATTGAAAATGTTAAAAGTGATTAGTTTTGATGATAACATATTGTTCCCTAATGTGTGAGGTTAGGAAAAAATATACATCACAATTTCTTTATCCAAGTACAAAAAGGACTAAGGAGGGATTGGATTGTCCAAGGAAAGAGGACCTCCTGTAGAAGGGAAATGCAGAACCACCTATCAACAATAAGTCAAAAAGGTGTTATATGTAAAAAATATCAAATGAGGTGGGCATACCCATGCTCATCAACATATCTCCACATAATGATACAATGTCGTGTCATGACATAAATGGGCCAAGCGAATGAGACAAAATAGTGTCCCAATACAAAAATGATAATGGTGAATAGGCACTAAAGTATAATATAGTGATAACAGCAGCTAGGATAAACATAATAAAGGTTGTGACTAATCTAAATACATAAAAAAATATGCTCCCTTGAGGGGGAAGAAATGACCACAGGAGCCCTGTTGAATAAGAAAAAGGGATCTAAAGATTTGAACTAAGTTAGTAGGAAGGAATCTCAAACTGATGGATCTGAGAATGACTAAACTAAACCTATCAAATCCAAGGAATTGCAATTGATAAAATATGTGTATGAATATCAAAGATGAGAAAATGAGTTGGAGTTGAGCATATGAGATACTACAAAGTTCGAGATAAATGAGGAATTTCTAAGCTTGGACCAAGATAACCCATCAAAGAGGATAATGGGACAAAGGCACATGAGACTAACCCTTAGAATCAAGATGTTGGTGTTGATAGGGGGAAGTGCTTTGGTGCATAAGACTAAGAGAAAATATTAAGAACCAACATCCAAAGTATGAAAACTGGAGCTATATGTTTAGAAGAAAATATTATGGCCAAAACATGTGGAGAGATACTTGAAGGTAAAATCCCTATTGAGGGCTAATACAGCACACACATGTTCAGGAATCAAGTATAATCAATTGGAACATTGGACCATCCAATGTACAAATATCAATGTTGCGATAATGCACTCGAGTCGAACACATAAAAATAAACCAATTCAAATTCCAATGAGTATTCTCCCTTCTTAATTTGAGGTAACCTACCGATGAGAAAGATGGACCCAAGTTACATTATCCTCTAAACCAAACCCCTAGAATACAGGTGTTGAAGTTGATAAGGGAAGACCCACTAAAAGCCAAGGGAGAACGATATCCTTGAACATGAACACAAGGTAGAAAGTACATGATAACAGACAAAGACTGACACCAAGGGATGGTGATAAGGAAAAGAGATATGGACTCGGGACTTACCTTATTCATAGCATAAAGTTAAGGCTAGCCTAGCAGCAATTGAAATAATTCCATGGGGAATGGTTGATTACTAGGGAAAAAAATGTTCAAAGAAAAATCAATAAACCAAGATGACAATTAGATTTCAAAACTAGACCATACTGGATGTGGAAAAACTCATGGAAACAATGGTAAAGTATTGCAATACCCAATAAGAAATGAATAGACTCCATGGAACACAAGGGTGATTCATCACAAATTCTCTGAATAAGGGAAATAAAGGGATGCTACCAAAACTGAAAAATGTTCCAAAGAAGTACAAGACCCTCATGGTATTTCCAAAGGGGTGCTAAGAGATTGTGAAAGATTACTATTGAAAGACAAGGGTCCCACCAAATAATCTAACAAATGTGTCGAGAAATAAAATATCCAAAAGGAATCCCAAGAGGAAAACCTAGTGGACAAATAACGAAGATACAAGGAGAGAAATGCCCATGTAAGCAACTGGATGAGTATAATGTTGGAGGTGAAAATTAAAAATGGAAGTAATCAAGGATAGGGGCATGAGTGGTAATCTCCTTGGGGGTTGATGAATGACTGTATAAAAATGAAGAAGCATCATAATATGTATGAAGCAAACAGATTTTGATATATGATAATCCAACATATGAGATACCAACTAAAAATGTGGTACTTTGGGGGATAAGGTTTTCAACATGATGCAAAAATATATATGTGTCTTAGATCTGTGATGTAGAATACTTGGATTCCCAATCCTAAAGAGGATGCAACAATAGGGGTGCCAAAATGCAACAAGGGTTACTAAACTAGGGCACCCATGGAGGGAAAGATCTGTGGCCAAGTAAATAGTAGATGCAAGAAATGGAATGGCGAAGTGATTTACCCAAATGAGGGTGGTTCTATAGGTGATTCTAAGGGGAATGTATGGTTAATGAAAAATAATCAAGGGAGCTATTCTAAGATAAAAATTGAGTGAAAAAGGTTAGTTGAAGAGGACCACATACCATAGGGAAGCAAGGGATTCCATGGTGAATTCCTACACACATTTCAACTAATACTAAAGCATAAAGGTGCTTATGAAGAGAATAGCATTGCATAAAAAATTGAATTAAAAAAATTACATACTTTAATGCATCAACAGAAAAAAGGTGTTTAATCAAAGCAACAAAATCTAAGAATACCCTTTTGAAGGGATTGGAATGATGAATCCAATGGCATATACAACATGTCAATTGGAGTTCATATTAGGTCGCATGAGGACAAATAAAAACTAGGGATTTTATATAAATATGGAAAATCCTCAAATTCAAATTCATTTGCAGATGCTGAAGTTAGAGAGTGGGGGAAGGCCCTAAATATTTGCATGCTCAGTGTGGATAAATTGATTGATGAAATTTTAGTTTGCAAGTTTTAGATTAGAGGTTTGAACCTCCTCATGATTTTCAACGGTTTACTTTTTATAGAATGTATGATTTCACCCCAAAAGAACCATGATAAATTTTTTTAGGGCCAACATTGGAATTTGGGGTGATTCCTATGCTAGAAGTACAAGAACTACCCCCAATATCTACATTGTTCAAGAGAAGTGTATGTTTTAAACCTTTACAAGGTAGTAATGCACACACATGTTCTTTATATAAAAAAGAAAAAAATATCATTCACACATAGTACTCATAAATTTACCCTGGAAACCCTTTACGAGGAAAACCACCAAATGTTTATAGTCATACCTCTAACTCTCATTATATTAACTTCACCATTTAAAAATAAAATATATATTATTCGACATCATCCAAGGCCCTAATATATTGATCTGGATTAGATTACAACCTTCATTCCTTAACATGAATTAGAAAACCATGGGCTAGAAAGGCATGTGTCAAAGCCACCCAAAACAAACCAGAAAACCACCCCAAAATCGTTTTTTAAGGGTAGAAAGTAGGGCCTATCAGACCCATTATGACTCCCCCATTGTGCTTAGGAGATACGTGTAGGGATAATTGTGCAAGCAATATAACACATGCCTAAAATTCTCCCACTTGATTTTTTTTTTGCATACACAGGGGAATGCAGATTAAATTATCAAAACTTTAGAGTAGCAATGCCCATTTCTTCTCTAGACCAAGAGAACCTCTCAATGCTTACAAATATTTTCAATAAATCTTAAATATTCTTCAAAGTTTCCATCTTCATCAACAACACCTTCTTTTCTTCAACTATGTCTCTCACAAAGTGATACAGAACCTCAATGCTATTTTTCTTAGAATGATAAGTCGAGTTCTTTGATAGAAAGATTGCAGTCTGATTGTCATAATCTAACCTTACAACTTGTTGTATGAACTTGATTCCTAAAAAAAACCTTTGTAACCATACAACTTCCTTACTCACATGAGTAGTTTCCATGTATTCAACTTATGTTGATCTATAAACTGCCATGGATATTCCATTGGATAGTTTGCCACAATAGATCTAATAAAATACTCAAATCTTCATTGTGAAGGTTAATTTCCTTTAGATCTGAGATTCTTTAATTACTGTTTTTCTTCTTAAAATGTATGAAATAGATGAAATGCAAAAGATAAAGAAAAAAAAAATACTTAGACACCATCAACAAATAAACACAATATATAACCTAGGAAACCTAATACAGGAGAAAAACCAATGATAAGATGATACCTCTCTGCTCTCTTTTCTTCAAATGTAAGTACAAATAAAGAGGCACTCTTGGTAGAGTTACCTTTGAAACTGTGGCCTGTATGGCTACTAAAGAATGTCTTCTCCTTTGTTATTCTCTCAAAATATCACTCCTAGGTGATCTTCTCAACTATGGAACAAAAACAATGCTAAAGAATCGAACCCTTCTTCTCCTAGCGACCCAGATTTAACATTACTCGATAACTATCTAGGGGTAGGGATTTGACTTTCTCAGCCCTCAATTGTGATAAGGTTTTGGAACTTCTAGAATATTTTTTTAAATTGCGTACGTGGCTAACCCCATATGCATGAGTAATGGGGGTTGATGTTGCATCCACTCATACCATGGTAGTCAACAAAGTAGGTCAACGTGCAGGAGACAATGTTTTCATACGAGCTTTGATTGATGTGTTTTTTTCATTGTTTGAAAGGTATCGATGTGTAGAATAGATTCAATGGGTCCAAGCTATTTTTGGGAAGATTTTGACCCCAAAAATTTCGTTTGATGCCTCAAAATGGATCTGGAATGTTTCAAACCCCATTTTCCAAACTTTCAGCTGCCATTAAAATGACCTTGCAAGTTGATTCCTCCAATTTTTCCACCCTAAAATCATAGAGATAGATGAAAAATAATATAATGATCTAATCCTCATCATACCTCCCCATTTAGGTAGGCTTTTGGTGGCCAAAATATTTACTCAATGAGGTGAGGAAATTTTCCTCTACCTTCTCCCTAGAGTACCACTTTATTTTCCTGTAAGTTGTCCTTTCAACCAAATCTACTAACGGTCATGCTAACCATGTCTTGTAGTTTCGGTATTTTTATGAAAAATTGTGTCCTTTGCCAACTCTTCTTGAGTATCTCGTGCTAAGTCCTCTATGGAAGGAAGGCCAATCTCCTCCTCTAGCTACAACATGGAAGGATTGTAGAGTTTGAGATTCTCCACATTCACTATTGAATAAATGCACATGTATGGGGGTATATTGAGTCTGTAGGCGTTATCTTCGACCTTCTCCAATATCTCGAAAGGTCCATACCGCACAACTTGAATATTTTTACTAGGACTCTATAGTATTTCCTTGTTCAATTGTAATCAAACTCTATCTCCCTCTTTGAATGACTTGGTTCTGTGTTGATAATGTTCAATTTTATATTTTTCCTGTGACTTCCTTAGCATTTCCTGTACTTGAAAATGGATTTTCTTAATATTCTCAGCAAATATATGATCTCTCAATGAATCTTAGGTGAGGTCCTCCCTCACTCCTACTTGTTTTCCATATACAATATCCAAGGGTGAAGGTGGAAAATATCCAAAGAAAGTTTGAAAAGGTGACTTACGAGTAGAAGTGTGGGATTCTCTATTATAAAATCGTTGCATGTAAATCATATTTTCATCCCAGGTCTTTGGATGCTTCTGATTGTAACCCCTCAAAAGATGAACCAAAGTATTGTTGACTACTTCTATCTTCCCATCTGTCTGTGGATGAAATGTTGTATATGCATTCAACTTAGTTTCCATATTCTCCCACAATGTAGTCCAAAAGGTACTAAGAAATATGGTCTTTGTGTCTGATATGATGCTCCATGGTATCCCAAAGTGCACCCAGACCTTTTCAAAGAACACATTTTTTGCTTCTTTTCCTTTGATGGTATTTTTACAAGGCATGTGCACATCTTGTTGAACATGTCAACTACCACAAATAGATAGTCATGTCCCTTCCTAGTTGTTGGTAAACCTCTCATAAAATCCATGGAAAGTCTTTCCCAATGTCGAGTGTATACATGTAAGGAATGGTATAGAACTTGCTTCTTTTTACTAGTCTTGCTGGTACAACAAATTATACATCCTCTAATATATTTTTCTATATCTTCTTGCATTCTAGGTCAATACACATGCCTTTGTAAGTTGGAAACTATTTTCCCCACACCAAAATGTCCAACAACCTTGTAGGTGTGATCCTCTATGATAAGATGTAGTTGTTCACCTTTAGGGGCATATAACTTATTGATCTTGTAGAGTAACTCATTTTGGAAATCATAGTTAACCTTGTCGTCATCTTCTTCTATATGAATTTTGCCCTGTAGCCATTGAAACACCCCCTTGAAGTCCTCAACTTTTGTGTATGCCTCTATGTATGCATCACGAGTAAAAAGTTGATTCTAGTGGTAGCATCAAACATGTATTTTCACACATTCTATCTATTTAGACATGTGGAAATTGTCCAAATCCTTCTATCCTTGAATTAACTTTAAGTAAAGGAATTATTAAAGTACATTGATTTTATTAATTAATTGTGTAATTAGTTAATTAAGTTACTTAATGAAAGTGTTAAAAGTAATTAGCATATTAGAAAGTGCACAGAGTGCCAAGAGAGCGATGAAAGAACACTGTGACTATGTTCAAAAGATTGGGAGAAAGAGCGGGATTGCCAGGAGGGTGGGCCAATGATTCTATTGTTCCCAAGAATCTAGGTTAAGTGTCTTTGGAGCAGAGGTAAGGAGACCTGAATAAGTTACCAAATTTGTAAGCCATTTTGTGTTGGTGGGGTTTTTTCAATGCTACAAATTCGATCTCTTGAAAAGTATTTATAAAGGAGTGTTTTTTTCCGCCACTCATTTCTATCCATGATTAACCTCCATAGAAACTTAGTTCCTAGTATGATATTCATCGACACTGGATCCTTTACTCCTAAACCTTCATGTTCATTTGGAGCACACACAATGTACCAATTGATCATATTGAAACACTTGTGGTTATACTTACCCCCTTTCCAAAGAAATTTCCTTATCTCTTGAGCCAACACATTTTTTACTCCCATCGGGTTTAGTAAGGAAGAAAATTGAAAAATAGGTATGGCTAAAAGAACCAGATTAATCAACAAAAAATGACCAAGTATGTTAAGTCAATGCCCTCCCCATTGGGTAAATTTCTCTTTGAGTTTAGAAAAAAATAAATGCCACTCGAATGAGGGAAGAGATTATAGACATATAAGCATTCCCAAATATTTAAAGTTCCTCCAATTCATCGCAAATGGAAACTGAAGGATCCTGACAATCGTTGAGAGGGAGTGAGCACTAAAATTCAAAGCATATATATGTATTTTTTCATTATTCACAAGTCCCCATGAAGATTTTATGAATTTTTCAAGAACTTATTTAAAACATGTCACAATGACAGTGGAGGGCCCTCCTAGGAGCAAAGTGTCATCTGTGAATTGGGAGTGGTTAACATTATTTTCCTCTATAACAATTCTAAGCTTGGGAATGTTCCCAATACTGTGCTAATGTCAAGTCTTAAACTAAGAGCCTACACGATCAATATATAGAGAATAGGAGAGATGAGGAATCCTTGGGAGAGGCCTCTAGATGCTTTGAATAAATTCACAGGTCAACCATTTATCAGAGGTGCAATCCAAAGGTTGTTGATACAAGGCTCTATCCATTTAATGAAATATTGGCTAAAGCCAAATTTGCAAAGGAATTCGATGAGAACATTGTGGTGAAATATGTAAAATTTGTTTACCATATCGATCTTAATTATCATTCCTTTCTATCCCCTAAATTTGTTGGAGTGAATTGCTTCTTGAACCAGAATATTGTTGTCCCGAATCTATCTCTTTTCCGAAAATCCCCCTTGATTTTGCGATATGATCTTATGTAATTCCTATTTAATCTTATTAGATATTATTTTTGTGATAATTTTGTATGAGACATTGCATACAGAGATAGGCATAAATCTTGAGAAGGAGAATGCATTCCTCTCTTTCATAATTAAGGACAAGAAGGCATAGTTGGTTGCACCTCTAATTCTAACCATTTTATGAACATACTCGATCATTCGGGTTAAATCAAATTTCATAATGGACCATCATACTTTGTAAAAGTGGTCTATGAATTTGTCCTACCATGGTGCCTTATCTGGATTGAGACAATGAATTTCCTCAAGAATGAGCTTAATTAGATTGAAGTTATCTTCAGATTACATCAACAGAGGGATTTTGGAGAGTAGTTGGGAATGGATAATCATATCTACCTGCCCTATCTCAGTTATATCCCAAAAATTATTGAAAGCATTTTGTTTTATTTCTTCAAAGGAGGAGATGGACTCTCCCTTTGATGACTTTATCTCTTCTACCTTATTCTTCCAAATTATTTCCTTCGATTTGAGATGAAAGAAGGTTGTATTCATGTATCCTTCCTACAACTAAAGGATACAATATTTGATACACCACATCGGTTCCTCATTTTTGAGAACCAACTAAATATTTTGGAAGACTTCATGTTATTCCTTCAACAAATCTAGAGAGACATGTCCTTCCTATAGTTTTCTTTTGATGTCCTCCATCTACCCCTGAAAGTATTGAAGCTCTCTATCAAGATATTTGAATTTAATCTTATCTCATTCCTTAATAACATTCTTCGTGGAACTAATCTTATGCTCCCAAATATATACTAGCGACCCCTAGACCCAATGGCTCTAGGAACTAGACACTAGGGGAAAAAAAGAAGGTTAATTAAAATGAAATGGGATATGACCAATATTATTGTATTCATAGAAAAGAATAGAAATGGGATGATGGTTATATCCCAGACAATGAAAAATAAGGGAAGACAAGGAGAAATAATTCATCAAGAGGGAACTATGGATCATAAAACAATCCAATCTAGTCGCAATATGACCAGGGTCAACTTTTTTGTTTCACCACATGAAACTAACCTTATTTGGATGAGTGCCAAAAATATCAAGGAGGAAATGAGATCTTCCATCCTCTCCTGATAAAGATACTTTAATATTCCTCCCCCCCCCCCGCCCCCCCACATTTTTTTTTTATGATGGAGAGTGGTGTTGAATCCCCAACTACTGTACAGTTTTCATTGAAAATCAGGTCTTGAATCTCCATTAAGGATTTGCAACAATCCAATTTTTCATGATAATTGTTAGGCATATACACATTAAACAAATGGAAAAACTTACCAAATGGAAGGTGAGTGATCTTGACTAAAATATAGTGTTGGGAGGCATGGCTTTCCTCCAACTGAAAAAATCTAGGACCCCACAATGTGCAGAGACCACCAAAATCACCTTAGGCACTAAATATTCCCCCTTTACTATTTTTCCAGAACTAGATTATTTCTTGAAGGACAATGGTGACCTTCAACTTTGTCTATTTTATTATAAGAACATAAGGCCTTTCTAATTTGAGGAGTCTCTTCATAATTTCCATATTTTCTTTTCTCTCCAATCCTCTGCAATTCCAGGAGACAATTTTCATCATTTACCAAAGGGTTTGGGAAACCCCCTCTGGGAGTCATGGATCCAACCTATCCCCTTGTGCCTTTTGGTTCTTTCTTCAAGGAACTTTCTAGTGTGGTCTACTTTCCTAGGTATTTTTCCTTGTTCACTTCCTCCTCTCTTATATGTTTATTTTTCCTTCTTCCCATATTTTTGATGGTGACTTTTTGGGCAGTTTATTTGTTTGATTCTTCCCCAGATCAATATTTTCTTCCTTCCTCAAAGATGAAAATAATGATAATACCATGTATTGTAGTTGATTATATGTTCTCTACTTCATCCACATGAGGAGAAGGAGGAATATGAGCTTCATGAGAAGTTGTGGGAATCTCTACCTCAGCTTGGGGTATTACCTCTTCCACATTAGGTTTTTCTTGATTCTCACCAGAAACATCTTGAATATTGGATAGGGAATCATACATATTTCTATTGGTTGTAGGACCATTCCCTCCAACATATATCGTGGGTGGGGAAGCAAAAGGACCTCGAGATGAAGGAGGAGGTGCTACTACAGATTTCTTAGACTGATCCACCCCAACCTATTTTCTTTCCACTCTTTTCTTCTTAGGGAGCTACCATTTCTCAAATTCCACCTTAACGGCTGGATCTATATTTTACTTAGGTAATTTTTTGCAAAATGATCATAATTATGATAGACCATGCACTTGAATGAGAGTTGCTCATAGTACACCTACTGGACATAGGTCCAGTTTTCTAGAATGAGTTGTATGGACTTAAGTAGGCCCTTTTCAAGTTCAACTTCCACTCAAACATGAGAAAATTAATTCAATCCATCTCATGGTTTGACTTGATCAATGTAATGACCTACGGTATTACTAATACGACAAAGTATGTCACCATGCAAACAATGTAAAGGAAAAGAGGGTAGATGAACCCAAACTGGTGTTGACAATGGAATATCATTTTCATGGAAGAAATATGGCATCCATCAGTTGAGATACATCCCTTAAAGTCCCATGAAATAAGATCCACTCTAGAAGAGGATATCTCTATCTATTTTTTCTCAAACAAAAAAGAAAAGAAAAAAACTCTTCCAGAAAAAGAAGTGGAGAGTTTCCCTAGATGAGGGGTTTCTAGTTTGTATCCACCTAGAGGGTCATGTTGTGCATGGAGGGCTATATCCCAATGAAATTTCCAATAAGACAAGTCTCAAGAAGACATAGGGAGAGATGGTGCGATGTCGTGGGATGAATAGGGACCTTTGGGATTTGATCCAATGTTTACACAAATATTGATGGGGGTAGCTTAACAATATTTCATATGGAAGAAACAAAGAAGCTGAAGGAAATTATATGAGGAGGGTGGGGAGGTATATCCCCTCCACCAAAGCCCAAATCCATGAGAAGGTTGAGTCAATATAGTGTTTACTGTAGAATGAGATTAGAGCATGACAAATCATATTCTAGATCACACCAGGTTATAATAACAATGAAAGTCGTTTCACCACAACATAACTTTTGAGGAACATACCAAGTCAACATAAGTCAATCAAGAAGAACATCTCACTAGATATTGTTGGGTATGTGTTATATTCTTTGCATGTGCGTGTGTGTGTGGGTGCGCTACAACAACTGTGTGTGGGTGCGCTACAACAACATAGCGGATTTTGCTATTTTTAGCTGATTTGTAAATTAATCCCGGATTAAGGGATTAGGGTTTTGGTATCTACGGAATACCTAAAAACATTGTATATATTGTATGGCGAATGGTGAAATTCGAGATAATGAAAAAGAAAGGTTTTCCCGGTTGAGGGTTTCCGGTAAAGATCTCTGAGTATTCTGTGTATGAGCCATTGATTAATTTCTGTATTGCTTAAGAATATATATGCATTGCTTTACTTCGCAGATTTAAAACTTACAGATATAACCATATTACAAATCTCTTAGTTTAACAAGAGATTTTTCCTATTAAATTATAACAAAAAATCTTCAATTTTAATTAACAATATAATTAAATATAATGAACCCTTTTGAATATGAATAGAAAAATTAAAGAAATGTTAACTTTTATTAATAAGAAATAGATCTAACCATCTAATATGGTAAAAAAATTATGCTCATAGATATTATAGGGTCATCGCGTGCATGGAAGGCCAGATCCCAATGAAATGTCAAATAAGACCAGTCTCGATGAGACAGAGGGTGAGATAGTGCGATGTCGTGGGATGAATAGGAACCTTTGGGATTTGATTCAATTTTTTCACAAATATTGGAGGGGGAAGCTTAATAGTTTCATATGGAAGAAACAAGGGAGTAGAAGGAAATGATATGAGGAGGGGGAGGAGGTAGATCCCCTCCACCATAGCCCAACTCCATGAGAAGCTTGAGTCAATATAGGGTTTATTGCATAATGAGATTAGAGCATGAAAACTAATATTCTAGATCACACTGGTTTATAATAACAATGAAAGTCATTTCACTGCAACATAACTTTTGAGGAACATACCAAGTCAACATAAGTCAATCAAGAAGAACATCTCACTAGATATAACCATATTATAAATATCTTAGTTTCACAAGAGACATAATCCTGTTAAATTATAACAAACTATCTTCAATTTTAATTAACAATATAATTAAATCTATTGAACCCTTTTGAATATCAATAAACAAATTAAAGAAATGTTACTTTTTATTAATAAGAAATAGATATAACCATTTAATATGGTCAAAATTTTCTAGGTATAGATATTATATAAATAAATCTTGATGAATGTCAGTGTGACATAACCATTGAGGAACATATCAAATTAATATAAGTTAACGAGTATGAATGTTGCAATCCAACATAATCCTTGAGAAACATCATAATGTTTCATAATCATTTATGAATGTTTCATTATGACATAGCTATTGATGAACACATCAAGTTGGCATAATTCAACCAAGATGGACATTAGGCTAGATATAACCATAATATAATCAGTCCATTATTCTACTCTATTATTTCTTGCATGCTTTGAATCTAAAAAACATACTTTAATTAGTGTATTGATGAATTCTTATTAACCCTTTTAAACAACAACAAACATATTGATGAAATATTACTTTTTATCAATATGAAATAGGTTTAACCATATAATTTAGTAAAAATATTTAGGCATAGATGTTATGGACATGATTCTCCATGAGTGTCACAATGTGACAAAATTCTCCATGAATGACATTGTGACATAACCATTTAGAAACATAGTGAGTTCACATAAGTCATCCAAGATGAATGTTACAATCCAATATATTCCTTGAGGAATGCCACACTATTGCATTTCAATTGAGGTCAATATATTAATGTAACAATGTGACATTAATCCGACCATATTCATCCATTCTATTATTTTTGAAATGTCAACAAATGCAACAATGACGTCACCCATATAATCAAGCATAAATAAATAATAACATAGTAAACATAATATTCTAGTCACCCTTAATGTTGCTATGTGACACAATATTTAAGTCAATCCGCTAATGTTACAACATGACATAATATTGAATTCAAGCACAATAACCAACCACAATCAACCATAGTTACATTAAAATCAACATCTTAATGTTACAATATTATCTAATATTGAAGTTGACCTCTTAATGTTCCATTGTGACAAAATTGAAGTCAACCGTAATGTTACAATCTAACATAATATTGAAGTTAACCTCTTAATGTCACAATATTACATAATAATTAAAGTAAACATATTAATGAACAAAAATGTGATGTTAACCCAACCATCACCCATTCTATTATTTTCAAAATGTCGACAAATGAAATAATAAATTCACCATATAATTGAGCACAAAGCGATAATAACATACTAAATATTATATTGAAGTCAACTATAATGTTGTAATGCGACATAATAATTAAATCAACATGTTAATGTCGCAATGTGACATAGTATTAAATTTAAGCATAATGACCAACCATTATGAACCATGGTCATAACAAACTCAACATCTTAATGGCATAATCTTATCTTATATTGAAGTTGACCCCTTAATGTTCGAATCTAACATAAAATTGAAGTCAACCATAATGTTACAATGTAACATAATATTGAAGTTAACCTATTAATATCACAATAATACACAATAACAATTGAAGTCAACATATTAATGTAACAATGTGACATTAATTTTTCCATAGTCACCCATTGTATTATTTTTGGAATATCCTCATATCCAACAATAATGTCATCCATATAGTCAATTCAATAACAACACCACCTTTATTTTTCTCACAATTAAATATTTTCCAATTCAAGCATGTATCGACCATATAGCGAATCATATGGAACAACAATGTAATGTAGATATACTATTTCATATATATATATATATATATATATATATATATAGAGAGAGAGAGAGAGAGAGAGAACCATAATGTAATATGACATTAATAAACCCTTTCAATATATAAGCTAAGGACAACCATGTTATCAATCATTTTCTAATACATTAAAGTAAATTAATATTTTTTGTTTAATCCACTTCGTGTGTGTGTGTGTGCGCACACATGCCTACATGTGAGCTAGTAACTAGCACAAACATATTAAATGTGTTTTGTGTATGTCAATAGGTGTATATCATGGATGTTAACCATAATAAAATAGCAATATTGAAGTTGACAATGTTGTTGTTTTAGTTTGATTAAATTTCATGATATATGCATACACACAACCACTTTAATGTGTTTGTGCTAGTATAAGATCAGCAAGTAAGAAGTGAATATTTTGAATAAGCAAAGCATGATATTAACAATGAATACACATCTTGCAAGGTTGGATTAATCTCAATACAATTAATATATATATATATATATATATATATATA
>ML776600.1:1893143-1903774 GCA_009831015.1 Picea engelmannii
CTGATCATCAAGATTATGCAAGTCTTGAATAGAATAAATAATAAACATCAATCACACATATGTGTTGGACAACTGAGAGGGGGGGGGGGTTGAATCAGTTGTTACTGTGCTTAAACAATTATGCTTATTTTAAACTCTTTACAGAGCACTCAATGACAATCATAATAATGCAGGGAAGTAAGCAATAGGACATTCACCATCATTCACACATATGAGATACACAGAGACATATATTTCTTGAGGAAACCCATAAAGGGTAAAAACCTCTTCTTCTTTATATGATAAGTAATCTTTACATTCTGCACATTATCATACTTATGAGCACCAACTCATAATGAGGCTACAACCTCTGTTTTTCAAGCTGCTACTTACTGAGAGCACCAACTCTTTGTATTCTCTAGCATCCACTAGAAGGAAAAACCGACTCCCTGGTTTTTCTAGCACCCACTAGAAGGAAGCACCAATTCCCTGGTTTCTCTAGCACCCACTAGAAGGATGCACCAACTCCCTAAGAGTTCCAACACCAACTGGATGGAAGCACCAACTTCCTAAGAGTTCCAGCACCAACTGGATGGAAACACCAACTTCCAGTTACACAGGCACCGACCTGTATATCAGAGAACCAATTTTCTCCCTTGCACCACCCTACCACCCTAGTTTCTCTGGCTGCAACTAGATGGAAGCTACAACTCCTTGTGTTCAAGCACCCACTTGAACCTCTGAGGACAACAGTCCTCCCTAACACCTCCCTACTACCCTGGAATATCAATCTTTTCTACTGAAACTTATTACAATGATATAATGTTCATTAATGGCTTACCAGTCTCATCACTATTATGCTACACTTCCCTGCTCTGTCTGCCTCACTGTCTTCCTACAAACATTTCTTGCGCTTTCTATTCTTATACCTTTTATGCTCTGTGCGCCATGTCCATTCAATGCACCATTCCTCTTCTGTGTATTTCAGCTGCTGCACACTACCTCCTTCTACATGCCTGAATCTCTCTCAACAACAACTCTCATCTCTTCTTTGTTCTGCATTCTTATTCCCTATGTGCATCTTCTACATCCTCTATCCACAATGCTTCTGCATGCTCATCCCATGTTGATTGCTCTGCCTGATCATCATTGCAAATCTTTAGCTTCTTTGGTGGTTAAACCCATGTGTCCATAATCATTGGGTGTGATGTCGAGATTCCTTACCCTCTCTAGCAATCAAGACTCTTCATCCTCTCTGTCACAGTCGAGCTCATTCCCTATGTTGTAGTTCCAGGCTCCAACCGTCTTACATCTGTCAATAGCCTCTATGAACAGTCTTCATGCCACTGGAAGATGTCTTGAGACTCTTCATCTTCTCTGATGATCACCCTGAAGTCTCTTTGAGTCCTCTGGCAGAAACCATCAATCGTTTCTAGCAGTTACACTGTGAACCTCCAAGAAAACGCATCAGCAACTGAATCGCCAACCGTCCAAGAGTCATGATTCAGTTCTGCTAACTTAACTGTAACTGATCGAGTAACTGTGAAGAGCAACAATAGCCCTTCGATCAGATTTCCAGGTATCCAACACTATTGGATTACAATAACAGGGTCTCGCGTTGATTTCGCCATTTCTCATTTCAACATTTCGACATTTCGACAATTCTTGTGATGAGATATCTTGATGCTCCAAGTCATGATCCCCGAAACTCCAAAAAAAGAGCTTAGCTGGACTAGCTCCTTTCCTTCTCGTGACCATCGGTGGTGACCAGGCACTTATCCACAAAGCACTTCGCAATTCGCAACTTCGGTACTCTTGTGATGAAGGGTCTCGACTCTTCATGTTGTGATCGCCGAAACTCGGAAATGGAGTTTAGCTCCACTAGCTTCTTCCCCTCATGTGACCACTGACAGTGACCACAACCTACACCAAAAGGTGTTTTTCGCATTTCGGCATTTCGCGATTTCGCATGTCGTGAATTCCTGTTGCGAGGCATATCGACTCTCCAAGTCGTGATCTCCGAAATGGAGTTTAGTTGTTAGCACCTTCCTCAAACTCTCAACGATGTGACCACAGCCTATGACAACTCACTAATCATTTGAGCACTTCGCTCTTCAGATCAACGGTCCACGATCTGTGGTGATTGGATGACTATCCTTTGCCCTAGAACTTCAATTTTCGGGACTTTGGGGGAGATTTGATGCTAAAACTCCCGAAACTAAATTCTTGGAATGACGTCACTCGATGACGTGTCATGATCCATGTGTCACTCATAATTGTGATTTCCAAGTTCCTTAAATGCCAAATAAACTTGACACTTGTCCTTATATGATTGTGCCACATGTCCTTTTTGACGTAGGCTGCCACCTGTCCTTGCTGACATGGTCTGCCACATTCACCTCTTGGGTCTGACGACCCAGATTTGTCCTTGATCCAACAACTAGGATTATTTCACGATTTCACATATCGTGAGTTCGAGAGGTTAGGGAACCCTGTTCCTTTGATCTTTGATTTCTCGGTCTGCTAAACTCTGAAATGGAGTCTTTGTTGATGTGCTTGTTTCAGGATTTCAGGGTTCGCTACTTCAAAGGGTAAAGTTCCTTTGATCTTTGATTTCCCGGTCTGCGGAACTCTGAAATGGAGTCTTTGTTGATGTGTCTGTTTCAGGATTTTGGCGTTTCACATTTCGCAACTTCAGGACTCCTTTGATGAAGAGTCTCGACTCTTGACTCCTCCAACTCCCAGTATCCAAAACTATGAAACGTCGTGGTTTCGCATTTCGCAATTTCATCATTCTTTTCGTGAGTTTCCTTGACACCTCCAACTTCTGATATCCAAAACTCTGAAATGGAGATTAAGTCGTGGTTTTGCATTTCACGATTTTCTGTCGTGATTTGCTTCCTTGACTCCTGGAATTTACGCTTCTGAATGGGATCCAACGATCACTTGTTGAACTTTCCATTGCCATGCCATTATCCCTACGCTACTAGTCATGATCTTTGCCATCAGTGACAAACACGCATACTCTTCACTATCTCTTCTGATCTTATCGAGCTTTCTCTACTGCGTCTTCCCAAAATACTTCTGGTGCCCGCCTGGCACATTCTTCCTGTACTTAATCCATCGTCGTTGTTGTACTTGCCATCAATGAAAAGAATGTGCTTCCTGTAAAACATGCCAACAATCTCCCCCTTTGGCATTGATGGAAACAAAGGCACCCAGACTCTTTTCTCCCCCTTTGACATCAATGTCAAAGAAAACATGCTCCTCCTGAGATGTTGCAGTATTTTTATGAGGTATGAGATATTAAACCAACAAAAACTCCCCCTGACAGGATGAACTCTCTTATTTGAGGCCTGCAAAATATTTGTATCTAAACCAGAGCCTTCTCCTTTTGATTCTTGGACCTGTTCATCTTCATCTTCCTTTGTATCCTCTGTAGAATACTCAATATTGCTCACCTCTCTTACTGGGACTCCTTCATTAACCTTTCCTTGTCATAACTGGATGACTCCCCCTGTCACTGTTCTCTCTGCTTCTGAATGCTTTCCCCCTTTGTTCCTAAAAGGTTAGATTTCCTTGAAAAGGTCTTTCCTCTTGTTATCTCTATAGGATGTCATGTATATCATTTTGTAAAACAAAATGTTGTTGTCCTACTGAAATACTGCGTAATTGTAGCTTGTACTTTTTAAATAACCCTTGGATCTCCCCATTGATTCTCATCGATCTCTATTATTGCAATTTCATTTTTCTTCCATGATGCATACAATCCAAGGATTTTATGACCATATTCAATCACAAGAAAAAATCACTACAACCACTCTCATACCTGCTTTTCTTTTTAACAGACGAAGGACCTGTATCAGGTTTCTTAGGAGTATTGATTTCTTCCTTGTTGTATCCAATACCAGACTTGTCATTTGGTGATCTTTGACTATATAAGAGCCTATCCAGGGTCATGGAGCTATTTAAGAACTTGCTTTGGGTGTTTGACTTCTCAACCTTCAAAACTTCATCTTCCATCTTATGACATGATTCTTCTTCTACTTCTTCCATCATATAGATGCTAACTAAACATTATTTTATTGTATCTATGTCTTCTTCTTTACTTGCAGGGGAGGATTCATTATCAACATCATTAATTATCCTTATGCCTTTATTCACCACTTGTCCTGAGTTTACATTTACCTCACACTCTTTGGAGGTGAACACCTCTTCACTGCCTCTGTCACACTTTTGACTTGTACTGTGAAAATTGTGTTTCAGACCATCCACAAGCAGAACGTATTGGGCATCTCCTTTGTCATTACTCAAACTCACCATCCCTCTATCCTTGATTTTACCTGGTTCATCATTTTCAAGGATCACATTTCCTGTTTTGATTTTTCTTATAAGTAGAAGCCTATCCTTTTCTCCAGTCATGTGCTTGGAACATCTACTATCTATATTCTAGGGGTTCTTTTGTCTTTGAGCTAACAACACTAATCCACACTTATCACTTTATTTATTCTTCCAAACCTTGACATTTTTAGCAGAGGAATTCAAATCTGATTTATAGTTCTTTAAGCGACAATCAACAACTTTATGTCCATAGTTATGACAGATGTAGCATTTTGGTTCGTTGATTAAAGAGTCAAAACAATTGTTATGCTTAACCTGTGTCCTTTTCCCAGCCATCAAGTGATTTGCAATCTGTGGAGGTTTTTTACTTGGGTGTCTCATTCGTTGTTGTGGAAGATATCTATACCTTGAATGTCTTTCTTGCTCATATCTAAATTTTAAAGAACAGTTTACAACTTTGTGACCAAAGTTAGAACAAAAAAAAAATATCCATAGAAAAATCCTTGGTACTTGGAAAATGTTTGTCTTCTTTGAACAGGTCGATTTCTTCCATGCTGATGATTTCCTTGAGCAGGGAGTGCATTATTTCTTTGTTCTACAGATTTAGTCCTGGCACCTTTTTCTTTACTCCTCCTGGGCGGCTGATTGTCTTCCTTTGTTTCTGCAGGCTTGTTGTCATCATTGGTTGTAGATTTGACAAACTTGATGAAGTATTTGTTGCTTGGATGACCACTACTTGATCCCTCTTCATAACCCAAACCTGTTTTCAGATTTGGATTCCTTTACTGATCCAGAATGGTGGCGAATCCTTATGAGGATTTGATACTTGACAGATTCTAATGATACAAGGCTTGAAACTTCTCCATTTCTTTCCTAGTTTTCACTACTTCTTCTTCTAGAGCTTTACATCTTGCCTTCTTTTCTGATAACTGTTGTTTTAGAATGTCCTCGATTTTCTTTTCCTCTTATAATTTTACTTTTAGTAGGGAAAAATATTCATCTTGTTGTTTACTGTCTTTCTCAAGTTGTATCAACAATTGTTTTTGCTTTCTGTTCTTAATTATGAGTATGTCAATCTCTTCCAAAACGCTGATCATCTCTCTTTCCAAGTCAACCACAACTTCTTCATCATTATCATCATTGCCTGTGCTTTTATTATCATAATCCTCTTTGGCCATAAGCATGGAGTCATTTACCTTATCTTCACAGGAAGAGTCACTATCGATGTCTTCTAAGGAGTCATCATTATTTACACACAAACTTTTCTTTCTATCAAATCTTTTGGATTTACACTTCTCTTCACCTTCAGAGTTTTGATCATGTTTCTTATGTGGACATTTATTTTCAAAATGACCTATATTACCACAGTTGAAACATTTGAAGGGAAGCTTACCTTGGTACTTGCCTAATCATTTTTTTAGTCTTCTTACGAATTTTGCTTCAATTTCATCAGGCTCAAAATCTTCATTCTTATCTACTTTAAATGATGCTTCTATAGAGGTGGGTTTATCTATAACTATCCTCATTTCATATGCAGTCAACATTCCTAGAAGTTGGTCAAAAGCCAAATCCTTTATATCATTAAGTTCTTCTATAGCTGAGACCTTTGGGTTAAACCTATCTGGCAGAGATCTCAAAATTTTCTAAACTAAAGAGGGTTCCTCAATTTTTTCACCAAGTACTTTCATTGCATTTACTAGTTCTTCAACTCTCAGATAATACTTCCTAATGGTTTCATATTCTTTCATCTGTAGCTTTTCAAACTATACTCTGTAGGTTTGAAGATTGACATCTTTTACCTTCTCATTACCTTCATAACTGCTAATGAGTTTGTCCCACATTTCTTTGGCAGTTTGAAGATGCATCACCTTTACAAACTCATCTTCTGCAAGTCCATTCAAGATATCATTCATTCCCTTAGCATTAAAGCTAAATTCTAACTTATCATCCTTGGAAGCTAGCACGACAGGCTTTATGTATCTAGTCTCTACTACATCCCAAATATCAACACCTAAGGCCATTAGGTATGTTCTCATTCTAACCTTCCAGAAGGTGAAGTTTGTTCCATTGAACAGAGGGGCCTTATTGGTTGAATTTCCTTGATGGCTTGACATGTTTAATGTAGTGTCCCCAAGGCCGAGCCCCGTTGTAAACCATGTTTTGAAAGGAATTGTAACTATGTTTTATAGGCTGGTGAGCCAAGTTTGTATAAGTTGGAGGCTTATGTGTTGTTAGGCCAGGGAGCTTGAGTGTTGAAGGCCAGGATCCTGCTGTTGTACTTGTATGTATGTAGAACATTTAATAAAATATAAACACCGTCAGGTGCAGACCGACCACGATGAATGAGTGACGGGGGGCTGAGAATCCATAGAGTGGGCAAGGAATTAGGGGCTGGAAGGTGGGAAAGGGGCTAAGTGTTGAGCCTGGGGGCTAAGCCTAGGGGGGCTTAAGCCTGGGAATAATATTTTAATATTATTCCAAAAAGACATGTGCATTTTGTGTTTTATCCTAAGTGTTGGCAAGGGAGGACGTACAAGGGTGATGCGTGCTGGTGGAACGCATGTAGTTCCATGGGTGACAAGTGTCAACCTTGATGCATGCGAATAAACGGCGAGGGTGAGCCATGAGAAAGGTTCCTCCTCCTCCATTCGACTCACGGACTGCCAGAAGGGAACTGGTCTAACTCCTGTAGAGAACCCTCGTACATCCTCTGAACCGAAAAGGCGTGTATCTATGTTTCTTCTGGGATAGCTGGTACATTCCCTGTCTGAACAGTTCGAACCTGCGTTGACCCCTACGTGGATTGTTTGTCACGCATCCCCGACAACCAAAGCGTGAGTCTATCCTGTGTTGGCAGATTGGAGAATAAGAAGTGACCTGCCATTGTTGAACCTGTTGGAAAGCCGTGTCTGTTTTCCCCATGGGTTGTTGTGACCACGTAGTGCTGGACTATGTGGGGTCTTGTTGGCCAGTGGTGCAATGCTCTCTCCAGGTGAGAGAGGTGATTGAGGTTGGAAGAATAATTTGTTGGCCCGTGAGTGATTCTCTCCAGGTGAGAGAGTGCACAGAGGAAGGAGAGGACTCCTGGAAGGAACCCTGTAGCTGCCACAGAGCCCGGAGACTTCCAGTTTGGCCTGTCCCTGTAACCCAAGGCAAGGGAGATTAGCAGCCAAAGGACTGTCCAGGTGACAGAGAAGGTGTATACTCCTGGGGTGGAACAAGCATGTGGGGAATGAGGGTCTGTGGGCAGTGAGCATGGGAGGTTCCTTGGAGAGATTCCCTTCCTTGTGGTTGTGTGTTGTTTTCCCTGTAACCTCAGCCTAGCCTAGATTTCCTTTCCTTGGGGTGGAGCTTAGTCCCAGCTCGGGGGTGACCCACTGTTGAGATAATGAGCAGTGTGGTCTAAGGCTGGGAGGTTCGTGGAAGGCCTGCACTTGGTTGGTGGAATCTACCATTGATAAAGATAAGTATCTAATTATGCTTTAATCATGTTTTGCATGACTGTGTTGCTTATGTATCATGTTTTCCATTGTATATATGAATTAATATGAAAAGCTAATTGCTTGCTGATTATGGCAGTAATTCATATGAATACTCTGTGTTGAATGTGTTTATTGTTTAAATGCATGTGGGTTAAATAACATCTGTATGAGTTATGTACAAAATGGTGTTATAGTCTTCTTTTAAGAGCAATTAAACCTTAGTAGCAAAAAGGTGTGCTACAGTTTGGTATCAGAGCGATTAAACAATGTAGCAGAAAAGGTGTGCTATAGTTTGGTATCAGAGTGATTAAACAAAGTAGCAGAAAAGGTGTGCTACAGTTTGGTATCAGAGCCAAGGTTTTGACATTGAGCCTAGATGGGCCAGTGGAGCGGTCTTTAGACCGAGAATGCGAAGGGAAATTGGGTCTGGAAGGCCAATTTCATACTCTGGTTTGGTCCAAAATGTCAAGGAGTTACCTGACGAGTTTTAAAGCTCAGGAGGTATAGCAACGTTTTGAAACCGCAGCCAGTCTGGTATGAGTCCACAAGGAGAGAGGACTCCACACCGGTGGTGTAGGAGCTGTAGGATCTGTTCGGGAGGGAAGGCGAACCCCTGTGACTGTCAGATATGAAAAGTGTGCACGGGGTTTAAAGCCCTTTGTATATTGCATAGGAGTGTGGAAATTGCGATACGCAAAATCCCGAGTTAGTCAGGACTGTCCATCTCGAAGGGACAGGTGGTGATAATAAAGAGCCTGTCGGCATTTCACATGCCGAAATATCGGGATATCGACATTCGTGAAATCGAGAGTCACAATGATAGGAGGTCGAGAATTTTCATGGTACAAGTCCCAGGAACGATCTGAGCCGTCCATCAGTTGGGACACGTGGGCAAGATTGGGAGCCCATCGGCATATCAGGGTTCGGCGTTTCGCGAATCCTGAAGACAAGGCACCCAGAGCATTGAAATCGCAAAATCGTGAAATAGAAAGAAGCGGCGAGGACCGTCCATTCTTGGGGATGCGTGGCCGATATCGAGGCAGTCGGGAAAGTTCCAAAAGGAGAGTCATCCATCGGGAAACCAGGGATCAAGATTTTGGGAGTCCCGTGATCGAGAGTTCAGACTCTCGTGATGATAAACTCGATGAACAAACAAGATTCTTTCGGAGGATCTCAGAGTCTGTGACGACTGTTAGATGTGAGGAAGAGATGTCAGCTTTAAGTTGGGGCACAAATGTGGATTAAGGTAAGTAGCGAGAAGATCTAGACGGCCAGAGTCCACCCACCCAGATCTACGGCCGAGGTTTCATTCCGGAGCCCCCTAGTTGTTCTACCTTTAGCGGTGGGGGGGGGAGTCCACAATAGTGTGGCGTGTGAAATAGGGCCCCCTCTTCCACCTATACTCCACTTAAAGGTGCGCGATGTGATTGATGCTGTAGATCTGAGAAAGATCTGACCGTTGGATTTTTCTAGGAATGGACGTGGACGCATGGAGATGTACCACGTGCCAGTGGGTCGAGGAGACAGGCAAGAGTGGTGGGACCCTATGACGTCGTTAAAAGTGACGTGGACCCTTCTGAACGTACCACATGCCATGGTGGTGAAGGGAGACAACTTTGCTTTGGGCCCAGAGAATAAAGTAATTCACGATTTTGGGGACTCACGAGATAAGGGCATGGGAGCTCGACATTGAAACTTGCGAAGTCGCAAAGTAGCGAGAACGAGAGGAGAAAAGTCAACATCGCTTCTCGGGGTTTCATGAAAGGGAGGCACCAAGGTTGGATGCTACAACTCATGAAGGTGAGAAAATCGAAGGGTGCTAGCACTTATCCCTAGACTACGGTCATGCGTAGCAGACGCTAGAGAGGAGGAAGCCATACCCGTGTCGCATCTCGGGTATCGGCGGTTAGAGAAAATGAGTCGAGGGTCTTCGACTCACGAAATCATGAGATCGCGAGTTGCAAAAGGGTGAATCTAGCTACAAATATATAACTGTGGGATCTTCGTGGACCGAAACCTGAAGTCTCGAAATCCCGAAGTGCCGAAAATGAAAGTTTCGAAAACACGAAAATTGCAGAACCAAATGAGAGCTTAGAAAACTTAATTGAATCAAAATGTCTTTCGTTCTTGTTCGTATTGGCTTATAAATGTTACAGATTGTTCTGAAGGATTAATGGCCTGACAAACTTTGAATTTAATTGCACAGTGTGTGTGCAGAGTTCAACGGAGCTCAGGATTCCAGTTAACCAACGTCGAGTATGGAATGGGAAAAGGTGATGATTGCCTCCGAAACAGGAGACGAACGGGAAGGAAAGGATGTCAATATGGGAGTGGAAGGATCAAACTCCCATGGGCACAGAAAAGAGATGGATAAGGAAGAACATATGATGCAACTCATCAAAAGATTGTAGAAAGATGCCCAGGCTTGCCTAGATGATAGCCGAAAGCTCATGAAAATCCGAGATCGGTAGGGTGAATTCAATTTAAAAATGTTGAAGAGCCTGGAAAGAATAGAAAAGAAATTGGAAAAGGGGAGTGACACAAGTAGATCAAGAAGTGTCAGAACCCCTGAGGGGAGAAGGAGATCGAGGAGTGGTAACAGACATTACCGTCTCTCCCTGAAGCAGTCTGGCAAGGAGACACATAGTAGTTCAAGCCTGTTCCCAACCAGAAAACACCAAAAATATGGAAAGGATGAATTGAAAGGGGAGATGAACAAGATTAAGCCTCCAACATTCGATGGAGAACATAAGAAGGAAGAAGATGCCGAGACCTGGTTGCTTGGCATGAAGAAATACTTCCAACTGCAGAATTATTCTGCCCATGCAG
>ML776600.1:1917499-1943703 GCA_009831015.1 Picea engelmannii
ACAGAAAGAATCAAAGCATCTTGTAACACATCACCTGTTACATTTGCTTCCTGATTTCTCTCCTACTGTCCATCTCTTTGTTTCTTTGGAGCTCTGTAGTCTTTCTTCAGATGTCATTTCTTCCCACAATTCCAGCACTCTATCTTTCCAAGTCTAGATTTGGATCTTCCCGTCCTAGAATTTCCGCGGTTTCCTGAGCCCTTTCCTCTATCCTTTTGTCTTCCTTTGTTCTCCATGTTCAACACATTTCCTGATGTCTCACCTGTGCTTTTTCGTTGCATTTCCTCACTAAGGATAACACCAAAAACATCATCAAATTTTAAAGTATTTGAACTAGAGGCAGAGTTACTTACAGCCATGACCAAGCCATTCTAACTTTCTGGCAATGAGCACAAGATTAGAAGATCCCTAACCTCATCATCAAAGTCCACTTTTACAGAACTTAGTTGATTAGTAACTGTATTAAATTCATTTAAATGATCTGTAATAGACCCACCTTCTGACATTTCATATTAAATAATCTCTTCATTAGAAATACCTTATTCGACGCCGAGGGTTTTTCATACAATTTGGCCAACGTGTCCATCAAACCCTTCATTGTCTTTTCTTTAGAAATATTGAAATCCACCGATGCTGCCAGGCTCAACCATATCGTTCCTAGAGCCTTTCTGTCAAGAATCTCCCATTCTTCATCCTTCATGGCTGCCAGCTTCTTTGCTACTCCGCTCAATGGTAGGAATAGATCATTTTGATATAAATAGTCTTCCATCTACATCTTCCATAACTGGTAGTCTTGGCTGTTAAATTTCTTGACCCTAAACTTTCCATCTTCCGACATTGCTCCCACTCGAACCAGGAACCCTCTTTTCCTGTGAGTTACCTTACGCTCTGATACCAGTTGTTAGAAAAACAGGACCGCGGAGAAATAAAATAAAACAAATGCAGAAACAAAACACAGAAGACACACAATACAAGAGAGACACAGATTTACGTGGTTCACCCAGTGTGGGCTACGGTCACTGGAGAAATTGTCAGGTCCTTCCTTTATTATTATCCAGCAAATGAAGGGATACAACCTACAACAAAACCCGTTGTAACTTCCTCTTCTTTCTCTCACAGTCTCCTCTCTCAGAATACAATATTCACCATCAACCATAACCGCGATACATTTCCCTCACAAAAGAGGGTTGCCTTCTAGGGAAAAAAACCCTAACATAATCTCTACCGTTAGATCTACGACCTTATAATGAACAGTCTAGATTTACAATGAAATTACAATATACTTTTACAAGGCAATTTTTTCTTCGGGGGCTTCGCCCCCAAACCCCCGCTGGGGGCCCGCTTGCCCCTAGACCCCCCGAACCCCTTAGAGGGGGTACCCCCCCTCTGCACTCCCCCACGTGGAAGAGTGTACATACTTTTGGGGTGTAAATACTTCATAGGGTATAAACATGGTTGAAAGTAAAAGACCTCTAAATCAGGAAGATAATCAGGCTCCACAACCAACACACCACCTCTATGGTTTCTCTAGCACCCAATAGAATGAAGCACCAACTCCTTGAGTGTTCCAATAGTAATTGGATGGAAGAACCAACTTCCTATCACACAAGCACCAACCTGTATAACAGAGAACAATAGTTCTCTGTTGCATCACCCTACCACCCTGGTTTTTCTGGCTGCAACCCGATGGAAGCTACAACTCTCTATGTTCAAGAACCCACTTGAAACTATGAGGACAACAATCCTCCCTAGCACCACCCTACCGACCTAAAATATAAATATTTTCTTGCTGAAATTTATTACAATGATACAGTGTTTATCAATGGCTTACCAGTCTCATCACTGTTCTGCTACACTGCTCTGATCTTCCTGCTTGCATCTTCTTGCACTTAAGTTCTCATATAGTCTGTTGTTTTCACCATTTCTGCTCTGGCCAGATTATGTTCTTCATCTCTTTATTTTATCCCTCATTTCATGCGGTGATATACCTTGCTTACAATTTGACTAATTTTTACAGAGAAACAACAACCTTCCTCTGTCACGACATCTTTCTTTTATTCATGCTCTCATCATCTGTTACTCTCTGAATCTCCAACACCCATGTCAGGAATCATAGAACGCTCAAGAGCCATGATTCCAACTCCCTAGAAAAATGATTCAGTTAGTGTAACTGAATCGTAACTGATCAAGAAGCCACGAAGTGAAACAACAACCCTTCGATTATATTTGGTTTGATCAATGCTATTGGATTATACACGTAGATAATTTTTGATTTTTTTCAATGCGTAACCTCCGATGTGGAGCCTAGCAGCGCTAGCTCCTTCCTCAATCTTTCGCTGATGTGACATTGGGCGATGATCTGATGTGACCACGTGATTGCAAGAGGCCAAAGGTGGTTTGAGGGAAATGCGCTTTTCATGCCAAAATTCACTATAGAGCTCCACGTATGCTTTCTCCAAAATCGTGGTTTCAATTGCGGACCGCTCATGAAAAATTAAGACCCGAGCATTTTCTGACTGTGCAATGTGACGGGTTTGTCGATCTCATAATTTGGATGATGCTCATGAATTGATGGTTCAGATCCATCCTCTCAAGTTCTACGGATCAGATCTAACCTTCTTAAATCAACTGTTGTGATTTACTTCATGATCTGGGCTTCGGGAGTTTCAACTCTCAAAACCTGCTTTTCCCATTTGAAAATCTTCCAGAGTGGAAGATCTATTGACACCTGTCTCCCTAAATATACAATAAGGATCTCCTCCACGAGTCCGACCTTCGAGACTTTCAATTCTAAAACTCTCATTTCTTCTATACATCAATCTTCCATAGTCGATTATCTGTAGACACCTGTCCGAACAGATTGGATGATTTACACTTATCCTTTCACTTCTTAATCCATTGGCTAGGAATTAATCAAGCATTGTGATGGATGGCCACCATTTAATTTGGCACTTTGGTTATTCTACTTATGCTATCCTTCCACTGTATTTTGATCAACGATTGAGAATGCACCCGAAGTGATCTTCAGATCAGATGACTCATGTCCACTTCGAGACTTCGGCGTTCGAGACTTCGGGACTTTAGGCATTTGCTGGTGGTGAAACTCCTGAAGTAAAACTCCCAGAGTGATGTAACTTTATTACGTCAATTGATGACATGGCACGAGCCGAGTGTCTTCCATGTGTCACTCAGATTCATGATTTACATGAGCCTGAGATTCCGATTTCATATTGACACTTGTCATTATCTGATTGTGCCATGTGTCTTTGCTGACGTTGGTGTGACATGTAGGCAGTGTAGTGAAGTGTATAGGAAGATCGCAGTAGTGTAGTGTGACATGTAGCAGTTAGTGGAGTGTGATGTCAGAGTGTGTAGGTGGTATGTATGAGTGGTTTGGTGGTTTACTCGGAGGGGGGGTTAGGCAGTAAGTGGTAATGAGTGAGGGCGGTCTAAGTTGACATGAAGGTGACACGTTTAAGGGTCCCACATGGGAAATACCACCAACTTAGACCTCCCCTCCATGATTAAAGGAAGAAAGGTCAAGGGGTCTGATATGCCCTGTTGATCGTAGATCTGAGCGTCGGATTATTGGCTGCTAAGATTAGCGTTCCCTTTTTCAAACTTATCCTGTCCTTCCACTTTAGAATGATCTGACAGATGAAATTTAATCCGTCTCTTCGAATCTCTGGACTTCGGGGATTTAAAATCTCAAAATTTTCTCCCTCTTGAACTCATGGTCTACTGACACGTATCTCCCGATGATAAATGAACCCGATTCTCCTCCTAGTGATGAACGATCTCAAATTACTTCGAGACTTCAGAACTTTGGTAAGTTCTCTCTCCTATGTGTGCAAAGCGTTAAGGCTAGCGCACCTTGATTTGATCAGATGATTGTTGGTCCTCTGTATCTGTGATCCAAAGACCATTGTCACTATTCCTTCTAATCTTTCTTGCCTTCTTCTCCTTTGACTTCTTAAAGAGTCACTTCGACACTTAGCCGAGTTGTGGATCTGTGCACTCTTTGCATATCTTTTGAAGTTTGAATCTTCGAACTCTCATCGTTGCTTTTCTGTTTTCCATCATTGTTGTTGTTCTTGCCATCAATGACAAGCACACTCTTCCTATAAAACATGACAACAATCTCCCCATTTGGAATTGATGGTAACCATGAAAATATGCATTATTCTGCGTAGACCTTCAACTGTAGCATCCAGACCACACCTTTTCTCCCCCTTTGACATCAATGTCAAAGAAAACATCCCCCCCCTGAGCTGTTGCAGTACTTTTTCAGAGGTATCAAATATTCAACCAACACACACTCCCCCTGATAGGATGTGCTCTCTTAGGTGAGGGAAGGGATGACACCCAACTTCTGATGAAGATATTCAAATGGTGTTGTGGCTAGGGGTTTAATAAATATGTCTGCAATTTGTTTTATGGAAGGAATATAATTCAGCTGAACAACTATGTTTGTAAATTTCTCTTTGAGAAAATGATACTTTATTGGTATATGCTTCATTTTTTAATGGAGAACAGGATTCTTCGAGACACTAATGGCACTAGTTTTATCACAATGAAGTGGAATGGTATCATTATAAGTTAACTTCAAATATTCAAGAGTTTGTATCATCCATAAGATCTGAGTGCAGCAGGTAGCATAAAAAATGTACTCTGCCTCTGTACTTGATAATGAAATAGATCCCTGCTTCTTACTAAGGCATGCTACTAACGAATCACCTAAGAAGAATGCGCCTCCACTGGTGCTCTTTCTCTCATCCAAACAATTTTCCCAATCAACATCTAAATATGCAGTTAATTGAAAATTCTGATTTCTAGGATACCAAAGACCATAAGTCATTGTACCCTTCAAATATTTGAATATCCTCTTGACAGCTGCTAAATGACATTTTTTAGGAGAAGACTGATAACGACCTACCATTCCAATAGCTTGCATTATATCAGGAAGAGATGCTGTGATGTACAGAAGATTGCCTATCATTGATCGATATGTTCATTGCTCAACATTAGGTGTACTATCATCTTTGCCAAGATTGCAACCAACCACCACAGGTGTACTAACAGGAGAGGAATATTCCATATAAAACCTCTTTAACAACTCTTTCAAATACTTTTATTGAGAGACAAATATCCCTGCAGAACTCTGATTGATTCATAAACTAAGAAAATATGACAATTCTCATATCATTGACATCTCAAACTCAGTCTACATTGAGTTAGCAAACCACTGAGCTAAAGGGCTATTAGTTCATCCAAAAATAATTTCATAAACATAAACCAAAAAAACTAATAAATCATCACCTTCAGACTTAATGTATAGATTACTGTCAATAGTATCTTTCTTGAACCCTTTGTCCTATAGAAAATTTTCTAGTATATAATACCAGCCTCGTGGTGCCTGCTTCAGTCCATATAATGCCTTTTTCAACTTACAGACATAGTCAGGATTATCTGTCAATGAAAATCCTTCAGGTTTCTCCACATATACTTCTTCTTCTAGATCTCCATTAAGAAATGTTGACTTAACATCCATTTGATATACTTTAAATTTCTTATGACATGCATAGGCAAGAAACATTCTGATGGCTTCCAATATTTTCACTGGTGAAAAGGTTTCATGAAAATCCCGTCCTTCAACTTGTGCATACCCCTTACAGAGAAATCTTGCTTTAATCGTAACAATTTGTCCTTGTTCATTCATTTTGTTCTTAAACACCCATTTGGAGCCAATTACATTCTTATCTGTAGGTCTAGGAGCAAGCTCCCAAGTATTGTTCTTTTCAATCTGATCTAGTTCCTCATTCATGGATTTTAACCAATTTACATCTTTACTGGCTTCATTAAATTTCTTGGGTTCCACCATGGATATAAGTCTATATGTGATTTATCGGTGTCTTTGATTATCCTTCTCCTGGTTTGTGCACCTTTGTCTTTCTCACCAATTATCTTACTTGCAGGATGATTCTTTTGAGTAATTATGGAGGGAGGATTTGATGTTGTCTGTTTATTTGTGTCCACCTGAGTATTTGTATCTTCATCCAACTCAGAGTCTTCTTTTTCTGATTCTTGGGCGTATTCATCTTCAACTTCAACTATATCCTTTGTTGTTGATTCAACATTGCTTACATATCGTGCCAGGATTTCATCATCAACTTTTATGTCAATACAATCAACCAATTTACACATCCTTTTATTATAACAGCTATATCCTTTACTGTTTGTATCATACCCTAAGAAGATACCTTCATCATCCCTATCATCATATTTTCCAAGATTTTCCTCATTATTCTTGACATAACACTTACTCTCAAAGACTTTAAAATGCTTGATTGAAGCAGGTTTTCCAAACCATAGTTCATAAGGAGTCTTGTCACTTTGTGGCATGAGATGAGATTTGTTAAGAATATGTATATATGTATGAATTTCTTCTACCCAATATGTTTGAGCAATATTATTTTCATTCATCATTGATCTTGTCATCTGCTGAACTGATCTATTTTGCCTCTCAACTACTCCATTTTTCCATGGAGTCCTTGGAATAGTATACTCTCTTTTGATCCCATGTTTATCACAAAACTCTCTAAAGTCCCTTGAAATAAACTCTCCTCCTCTATTAGACCTTACAACCTTCAGTCTTTTTCTTGTTTGATTCTAAGTCAGAGCCTTAAACACTTTGAATTTTTCAAATGCTTTAGATTTTTCTTTTAGAAAGGAAACCCATGTAAGTCTAGAATAATCATCAATAATCAACATGAAATAATTTTTTTTTCCTGTACCTTCCTTCCTTGATGGTCCACATAAATCCATATGTACTAACTGAAGAGGTTGCTCTATTGATGAAAAGTTCTTAGATTTAAACTGTGTCCGAGTGAGATTTTCTATTTGACAAGGTTTGCACACAAAATCATATGGATTTGATATTTTTGGAAGATATTTTACTGCCCCGCTGTTTCTAATTTTGATTAGATGATCAAAATTTAGGTGTCCAAGTCTCCTATGCCCTAACCAGATTTCATCATACTTGCTTAAGTGGCATTCTTCTTTTTCTTCTTTCAAAACATAGACATTGTTTTCTGTTCTTATGCCTTTTGCAATAAACTCTCCTGAATTCATAGATTGTATTTTACAATCTTTAGAAGTGAAAACAACTTTACATCCTCTATCACAAAATTGACTGACACTAAGAAGATTATATTTCAGACCATCTAAAAACAACACATCTTGATCTTTCCCTTTGCCATTACTTAGACTTACCATTCCTTTACCTTTGATTTTTCCTGGTGCATCATTTCCAAAGGTTACATTTCCTAATTTGCTTTCACTTAGAGATAGAAACTTACTTTTGTCTCCGGTCATATGTTTGGAACATCCACTGTCAATATACCAAGGGTTCTTTTGTCTTTGAGCTGAAAGTAATAGACCACATTTTTCACTATCTTTCCTTTTCCATGTGCTGGCATTTCTAGCTAAGGGTTTTATCCTTGGATCTGCTTTGTAATTCTTCAGATGGCAGTTTGCAGCTTTGTGAAGAAAGTTATGATAGTTATAGCATTCGAGCTCATTGTTCAATAGGTCAAAGTGATTGTTGTAAATTTGTCTACTCATTGGTTGTTTAGTTCTATGTTGCAAATTTTTTTTGTTTCTTGATCTCCTCAGTTGCATGTCTCTAAACTTAATTTGACAATTTGCAATATTATGACCAAAATTAGAGCAGTAAAAATAGTAACCATGGAAGAAATTTTGATACCTGAAGGATGGCCTTCTTCTTGGCATTTGTTTCTCCATCTTTCGATATCTTTTATTTTTATCAAGGATCATCTTGTCTTTATTAGATTTTGGTGGCAGAGTACTCACATGGTTTGGTTGTTTGCTGACTTGGAACTTGATCATCTTTACTAGCTCTTTGCTTTTTGTTTGTTTGCTGCTTGAACCACTTACATATCCTAAACCAATATTCAACAAAGGAGATCTCTGTTTGCTCAGAATGTCATTTAGTTCTGGTGAGGCTTTAATGCTTGGAAGATTTTGGAGGTACCATGCTTTAAACTTCTCCATCTCTTTTCTGGTTTTTACTACCTCTTCTTCCAAGGATTCACATATTGCCTTGTTCTCTGATAACTGTCGTTTCATAATGTCCTCTATTTTATTTTCCTCTTCTAATTCCACTTTTAGCAGGGCGAAGTCTTCATCAAGTTTTTTACTGTCTTTCTCGAACTGCATCAACAATTGTTTTTTTTTTTTTTCTTAAATATAAGTCTAGCAAATTATTCTAGGGAACTGATCAGTTCTCCTTCTAGGTCAACCCCAACTTCTTCATTATTAACATCACTTCCTTTGATTTTATTATCATAATCCTCTTTGGCCATAAGCATAAAGTCATTAACCTTATCTTCACAAGAAGAATCGCTATATGTGTCTCCTAAAGAGTCATCATTGTTTACACATAAAATTTTATTTTTACCAAATATCTTGGATTTGTACTTCTCTTCACCTTCAGAGTTCTGGTCCTTCTTCTTGTGTGGACACTTAGATGCAAACTGACCTATATTTCCATAGTTAAAAAATTTGAAGGGAAACTTGCCTTGGTACTTTCCTGATCCTTTCTTTAGTCTTCTCACAAATTTTTCTTCAATTTCATCAGGCTCAGAATCCTCATTCTTATCTTATTTAAATGATGATTTTCTAGAGGTAGGTTTATCTTTACTAATCCTCATTTCATAAGAAGTTAGAGTTCCTAGAAGTTTATCAATATACAAAATCTTAAGATCATTCAGTTCTTCTATTACTGAAACTTTTGTATTAAATCTATTAGGCAGAGATCTTAAAATCTTTTGAACTAAAAATGTGTCTTCAATCTTATCACCAAGACCCTTCATAACATTCACAATCTCCTCAACTCTTAAGAAATATTTACTAACTGTTTCGTACTCACTCATATTTAGTTGTTCAAATTTCATTCTATATGTCTGAAGTTTGGCATCTTTTACTTTCTCATTTCCTTCATAACTGCTAATGATTTTATCCCACATCTCTTTGCCAGAATCAAGATGAATTACCTTTACAAATTCATCTTCAGCAAGCCAACTCAAGATAGCATTCATTTCCTTTGCATTGAAGCTAAATTCTAACTTATCATCTTTGGAAGCTAACAAAACAGGTTTTGTATATCCAGTCTCTACAACATCCAATTAGCACCAGAAGTCACCTCTAGATTGCAGCAGAGGTAAGGCCAGTACCCATCAATTTATATGTCACAGTTAATGGATTTAAAGAGGTGAAATGGGGGAGACTCGAGAGAATATCATTTTAACTTAGAAAGCTGGGACAATATGCACAAGCGAATGAGGTCTTGATTAAATTCAGCCAGTAAGTTGTAGTAAGGGTGAGTAGGGGAAAGAAATTGAGGAGAAGATGTAAAGGTTTGCTCTGGATATTAGGTATTCCAATAACCTAAGGATGAAAACTCTGAAAATAGTATCCTCTTGAATTCAAAGTTCAGGAAACTGAAAAATCTATGACTGCACTACAATCAAACATTCATTACAATACAATCAACACAATTCATGTGAATCCTTCGATCATGAACATTCAGTATCAGATGCAAGTAAGACAGAAATAGAAGATGAATTTAATTTAAACAATAAGTCTCATGACAAGTTTCATAACCATAGAACCAGAGCTTCATTAAAACATTACAATACGATAGCTTAGCTCTACCATCGACCTTAACAAAATATCAAAACTGAGTATTTATACTCAGAATAACTTTCCATCACCAGGAGTGTGACCTGGCTACTATAATCAAATCTTTACACTTACAGTATTTATACTTGTCCGCATCTCTTCTGCCAGTTTACACCTACATTCTTCTGTCAGACGTGATCTCAGACAAGTATGGGCTTTGTAGGAGAATCCGTTGACAGGGGAAGTTTGGGCTGACAGCATGCCTCCACGACCATCTTTTCCATGCTTTCCATTTATGGGGTGAAACGAGGTTTCAACCACCTTCCCCATTTCCATTAACTACTTTCATCTGGATCGAGATGAAACCTGACACCCATGAATGCTCCAGGAGACATTCACGGCTCCTTCAAGTCAATCATGACACCTTGAGACCACATAGATCTTCCCCTGTGAAAATATGGGTGCCCTCAGCTTCTGGAGTGACACCTCTCCATCGCTTCATGTGACCTCGGGTCATGACCTGGGGATTATCTTCATGAAATTTTGGGACTTCACATTTCAGGAATCTTCACTCCACTTGATTCCAAATATCCCGATACTTGAACTTGGGAAATGGAAAATCGAGATCGACGGTCGGACCTACTTCAAATTTGATGGCCACAATCATCTCCTCAAATAACCTTAATCGCCAGTTGCCCAATAGGTGCATGCCCTTCTTTATATCCCCACTTTCCATATGACTATGAGTTGTGGACATGGGTCCAATTCCCAGGTGCTTCACGATTTCACGTTTCGCGACTTCATGCAATGCTCCATGCTCAAACCTCTAAGTCGCAAAATCGTAATCTCATGGATCAGGTTCCACACGTCCCCGCCGGATCAGACGACCCAAATAAATATTGACATTTCGGGACCTCAACATTTCGGGACTCGAGAAATCTGTGCACTCCCTACTTCGGTCTTCCCAAAATGACTTTCTCTATGGTGATATTGCGCTACGTGTCCTTCTGAAATGGACGGCTAATATTGACCTCACGATTTTGGACCTCTGTCTGATGTTAAAATTCATGTAACCTTATGGTTCTGATATCTTGATGGTCGTTGATCCGATCTTCCTGATGGATCTCTATCGTTGAAAGATGATCTAGCTCGCTTGATTGATTTGAGTCCATATTAGACTGCTCTAAGTATTGTGCTTGTGCTTATGTTTGTGGTCTCTATAAACAAATACTTGGATGACTAGCTGAGGGTTTGGGAAAACAAGAGGATCAGTGATAGAGGTAAAGAGAGACAGAAGCAATCGACCTTAGAGAAAATAGAAAGGCATAGGGTCGACACCTCTCAGACAGGCAAAAGGAGAAAAATATAAGATGAAAGGAAAAAACCTTGCGATTGGGTCTACAAAAGGAGGAGAGTCAGGAAAAACTACAGAATTAAGAAAAACCCCCAAATTGACAAGACTCTGACAAGTTTATGTGATAACATTTGTCTCCACAAGGGATGGCATGTTCCTCGTGAGATGCCAATAACACGTAGTTCCAGTGCCTTTGCATTGGGTTATGGAGTCTCTTATTAAAAGAAAAATAAACATAAAACAAGAACGATATTTACAATGGTAGGAAGCCGACTACGGCTTTAAACAAAAAACGTTTTCAGGAAGAGCCCATTTATAGGGTTACCAACAACTTTGTCACCCTCCAAATTCTACAACCTATAAGTGTTGTTTGGATATGCCTTGGAAATGTTGAAGGGACCAATCCAAAGGGATTCAAACTTACCATGTTTTCCCTTCTCTTGTCTGGGCACATCCCATTTGAGAACTAGATCTCCCGGTTGGAAATACTCCTTTCTTACTTTCCTGTCAAAAGTCTGCCTCATCTTTTGTTGATGCTCATGTGATTTGTCCAGTATATTCTCCCTAGCCTGCTGCACTTCTACCAGCTGCAGTATCCTCCTAAGCATGTCATTGGGTTCTCCTTGGTAGTCCTGGAAGAATTTTTCCACTGGCAAGGCAATCTGAGAAGGAAATATGGCCTCAATTCCATACACAAGATGAAAAGGAGATATCCCAAGAGATCTTTTTCTTTTCACTCTGTTATCCCACAGAGGAAACTTGAGCCATGAATCCCATGCTTTCTTGTTGTCCTCTAGCAATATTTTGATAATATTTATAATTCTCTTCTTAGAGGACTCTGCCAATCCATTTCCTTGGGGGTAATAGGGGGTAGAGTGGATCAATGCAATTATGAACTGCTCACAAAACTTGATCAATGGTTCAACTTTGAAAGATACAACATTATCAGTGATGATTATGTTCAAACAACCAAACCTTTCCATAATATCTTCAAGAAAAACAATGATTACTCTGTGAGAAGCACTCCTTGTGGAGATAGCTTCTATCCACTTGGTGAGATAATCTGTTGTAGTTAAGATCCACCTATTCTCACCTCTTGAAGGAGGATGAATCTCCCCAATAAAGTCTAGGCCCCACTGCTGAAAGGGTCATGAAGATACCACATGCTTCAATGGAAGAGACTTGAGTTGTTGCTTCCCAGCTAATGTTATATATTTGATACAAGATATGATTTTTTCACAGACATCAATGAATAGAGTAGGCCAGAAGTACCCATCCTTGAGAATGTTGTAGGCTATGGTTCTCTAGAAATGATGTACCCCACAATGATTGTCATGAAAATCAAACATAATATTTTGGGCCTCCTGTGGGTCCAAAAATCTTAGAAGAACACCTAGAGGGTCTTTGCAATAAAAGCCCTGATCAATAAGGAAATATCTAATTGATTTGAGCTTTAAATCCCTTTCCTTGATTTTTCCCATACCATTAGGGGGCTTTAACTCTTGCAGAAAATATATAATGTCTTTGTACCAGGCGCATTCTACCAACAAAGGCCTGTCCTAAGAAATTTTATCAGACAACTCAACTTGTTGATTTTCTAAGCAAGTGTTGATGAAGTTAACCCCCAAATCTTTACAATTAGATTCATCCAATAGCTTGGCTAAACCTTGGCCTTTAACTAGTTTAGTGGGATTTATTTCTAGATTGAATTCAAGGATTTTGGCAATCCACTTGCTCCTTCTTCCATATAATTCAGGTTGAATGAGAATATCCTTCACAAAATATGCAGGGACATATACAATGGCCTTTGAATGAAAAACATAGACCCTGAAGGATTTAAGAGCCTTAACAAGGGCATAGGCCTGTTTTTGCATGATGTCATATTTCATCTCTGCATCTCTCAATGCCCTGCTGAAAAAGGCAATGGCCTACTCGAACCCTTATTCATTCTTTTGAAACAAAACAACTTCCACTGTGTCGAGCGAAGCAAAGGAGAAAATCATAAAATTTTTGGAATAATTAGGACTAATGAGCACAGGTGCTTCGGCCACAGTCTTCTTTATTTGATCAAAATAACAATCAGATCTAGTAGTCCATTTGATTTCATTTCCTTTTCTCAACATGACTGTAATGTCCTTCACCATTTCAGAAAATAAAAAACAAACCTTCTTAGAAAATTAATCTTCCCCAAGAAAGACTGAAATTTTTTCTTGGATCTAGGGAGTGCTAAGGTTTGGATGGTTGCCACCCTGCTGGGATCAATGTTTACTCCCTCGGCTGATACTATGTGCCCCAACAATTTTCCCTCTTCCATGGAAAACAAGGACATCTAGGGATTTAGTAAAAGACCAAACCTCATGCATTTCAGGAAGACCTTTCTCAGATGATAAAAAATTTCTTTATCAGTCCTAGAGAAAATTGTAATGTCATCTAGATAAATGACTACAAATTTATCCCTTTCCCCAATAAAGGTGATGTCCATAGCGTGCTGGAAAGTTTCTCCTATGTTTATCAATCCAAAGGGAATATTGGCATACATAAATGTACCCCATGGAGTGGTGAATGTTGTCTTCTCCCTGTCCTTAGGTAAGACTGAAATTTGATTGTAGCCAAAAAATCCATCAATCATGGACATCCTGGATGCACATGTCACCCTCTGCAATATGTGCTCCATTTTCGGCAATGGGTAATTGTCCTTCTTGGAGATTCTGTTTAGGTTTCTAAAATCGACACAAAGTCTGATTTCTCCACTCTTCTTTCTCACTGGGACCAATTTGACCACCCATTTAGAATACCTCAAAGGAACGATGATCTGGGCATCTAAAATCTTGTTTACCTCTTTCTCCATGATAGGTAGCAGCATGGGATTGATTTGTCTCAGTTTTTGCCTAAATTTCTTTGCCTCCTCCTTTAATGGGATATTATGCTCAATGATGCTTGTGTTGTATGTTCTGAGATCCTCATAAGTCTAGGAAAACACATCAGTAAAATCCTTTAATAGCTCAACATATTCAACCCTTCGTTCCCTTGATAGACTGCTCGACAACTTAACAAATTTTGGATCTTTCTCTGTACCAATGTTGCATTCGACTACATCAACATCATCAGCCGATCCTTTAACTTTCACTGCCACATCATTTTTTTCAAATAGTATTTCCAAAGGAACTAGTCCCTTCGGAATGTGATTGCTAGGCAACTGAAAAATATGTTGATTAGCGATATTTTTCAGGAAAACATCAGCATGAGGATTAATTTTAGAATCCTGATCTTGATCAATATGTAGCACAAAAAAATCATCAATAGTCTCAAGGAATCTTTTGATCTCAAGATCATCTTCAAATGCTTTTCAATGCTTGAAATTTCCAGGTATAGAGGGTTTGTGTTACCCATGATTTTGGTCATCATGATGATGTATTAATGATGGTGTACTCAGGCTCTTCATAAGAACTTTCTCCTGAGAAAAGTTACTTTCTTCTCTTTCCAGAAATATCATTTTTGAAGGAGGTTCGCAGGCTGCTAGTATATTTTCCTATGAGAATGCATGATTCTTACAGGCTACTTTAAGCCAGGGTGCGAGAAGTTCACACTCTGTTGAACTGCTAGGGTGCGAACTCTTTCTAAAGCAAGGGAAAAGATGAATTCTCGATGCTTCTAGAAGGGAATATTCTAGAAGGATGAGATGGCATTCAAATGGTTATCCTAGTACTGGATTCCCTGATATTTTGGGATCACTCTTATCAAAGTAACTAATTCATTCTCTCCTATATATTGAGGGAATTCTCATGGAAAAGGTTAAGAAAGGTTAAGCAAGATTCATTGGAGAATTAGTGAAAGAATTGTGTGAAGGACTGAAGCTACAGCAGCTTGGAGACTCCAACAAGTTTATCCAAAGGGGTTGATCTTTTTCATGCAAGTGAGAAAGTGTGTGTGTCAGAGCCAAGGGCCACCGAAAGGAAGTTTACGACATCAAGGCTCAGGTTGTAATCTTTACTTTCCATTAATATGATACAGTAATATGTCCCTTTCCCATAAAGCTATTTCCACTTTATTGTATAATTCCTTGATCATATACATAGATTGACTGTTGAATAGATTGTTCTTTCTTCACTTTGGTTGGTTTGTGTTGTCTTGGTCTTGACTGCACGAGAGCACTGGAGTGAAGCAGGAGCAACAAAGACCATAGGAAGCGATAATAAAGTATTTTATTTGTTCTTGCCTCCTATTTAATTCAATGGGCAAAATCTAGGGAAAGAGTCATGTTCTGTCTTGCTTTGTTATAGATCCAGGTGGTTCTAGGGAGATCGTTTAGTGTTCACACCTACAGATTTATCCAATAACAAAATTGGCGACTCCACTGGGGAAAATGTAGCAGTTGATTCATTACCCAATGAATCTCTTTTCCTTATTAGCACTGACGATCTTTGGTATGGGGATATCATTATATATCTCCAAACCTAGACTTTTCCACTTGCTTTGTCTAGTACTGAACGACGTCGCATACGCTATCAAGCTCGTCAATATATTATCCTCGGGGATACTCTTTACCATTGGGGAATTGACTCTATTTTTTGACATTGTCTAACGTTTGATGAAGCCGAGAAAGATCTGAATGACTGCCATTCCGGAGCATGTGGTGGTCATATGTCTGGGTATGCTACTTCCCAAAAGATCTTATGCGCAGGGTATTTTTGGCCTTCTTTGTTTAACAATTACATTACCGTCGTTCAGAAATGCCATGCCTGCCAGACCTACAATCAGAAAATTCAGTCACATCCTGCTCCTCTTCATCCTGTGTTATCAGTTGGTCCTTTTGCAAAATGGGGCCTCGATTTCATGACATGTCACCCTCACTCGGCCGAGGGGCATGGTTACATCATTGTAGTCGTTGATTACTATACAAAATGGGCCGAGGCAATGCCGAAATTCGACAATACTGAAAAGAGTGCAGACTTGTTTCTTTTTAATCATGTCATAGCTCGTTTTGGTGTTCCCCAAGCTATCGTCACTGATCACGGTAGCCACTTTAGGAATTTTATGATGTCTAAACTTACGAAAAAGTTGGGTCTTCGCCATGATAACTCAACGCCCTATTATCCACAAGCTAATGGTCAAGTCGAAGTGATTAACAAAGTTCTTGTAACTATGCTTCGACGAATGATAGGGATTCATAAAACAAGTTGGCACACAATGTTGTTTTCGGCATTTTGGGCATACCGAACATCTGTCAAGTCCACTACTGGGTTTATGCCTTTTCGGTTAGTCTATGGTGTGGAAGCCATTATTCCTATAGAATGCAAGATACCCTCTCTGAAGCTAGCTGTTGAACTCCTACCCAACACTTCTGCTGAAGAAGAACGTCTATTGTATCTTATGCGATTAGACGAAACTCGACGTGATGCCACTCTAGTAATAGAAGCCCAGAAAAAACGTGTCAAGGCCCAATATGACAAGCATGTCAAGCCTCACGTTTTCTCTGAAGGTGATATTGTTCTTCTCTATGAATAGGATTGAGATGTGTTAGGATCTGGGAAATTCGAACCTATGTGGCGAGGTCCTTATATCATTCGCCGAGTTTTGGAAAAAGGAGCATATGAGTTGGTAGATTACGATGGTATCCCTTTGAGTGAACCCAGGAATGGGTTGTACTTGAAGAAGTACTATGCATAAATCATCTGTGCACAAGTACTTGCATTTTAATGTATCATACTTTGTGTGTGTTACTATAGCTTTCTTTTGTCGTTATCTGGTCTCTGCCCTTATGTGATGTTGTGTTTGATTTCCAGAAGTTGGAGTCTTCGCTACCCTATATTGGTTTCGCTGATGGTGCTAGCCGTAGTACTCAGAACCTTGATTCCGCTGCGTGGGCAATCTATACCCCAACAAACGAACTTGTATCTTTACGAGGTGTGTGCCTCGGTCATGCGACCAACAACATTGCAGAGTATAGCACCGTTATTGAATTATTGGTTGATGCTATCTCGCTCGAAATTCGTCATTTGGTTGTGCAACTTGACTCGCAGTTTGTAGTACTACATTTAAGTAATATCTAATTTATTCGAAGTCCTACTTTGTTACGGGTGTATTTGCGAATTCGCCTCTTGGAATGTTATTTTGATCACATTGAATATCAACATATTCCTAGATGTCTAAATACATTAATAGATGCATTGGCTAATTATGTATTGGACAGACATTTGAATCATTTATAAATCAGTCACATCAAAATTCACACAATATAAAGTAAACCGGTAGAAGCTGTCTATATATATAATGATCAAAAGAGTTTTTACAAAAAGTTTGTCCGAAGACCAAAATGTCAAAAATTGAAGCTTATAGCTTCTACAAAGTGATGTCATGGATGACGTTCACGGTAACACATGAATTCCCTAGCAACCCTACGGAGCAGTCGACTCATAGATGTTGATACCCCTACAGTATGACGTTGATCACGTCGTGGAACCTCTTCCAGAGTCATGTATGGAATGTCTGCAGTCAGGCCCTCTAGATTCTGTTCCACCACTTGATAATCCTCAGCATACTGTGGTGCTTCCGCTACCTCTCGTCACCGCTGGATGGGAGAAGTGCCAGGAGGTCTGTAAGGTCCAATATCTGTGTTATCAACAAATGATTTTGTATTAGTCTTCGAACGAACATATAAAACAAAAACATTTGAATATGATAAAAAATTCAAAAACATTTAAAAAGAGAAAATGAGTGTACTTCTTACCAAGGTCCCCCCACTGAGCATCCTCTGGTAATACCAAATCTGGATCTCCTCGGAAATCCATCCTAGCATAAGCGTAGTCATCAACCATCAACATCTGTGGTTGAAGCCAGTCAAAGAAAGTATCATCATATTTGATGATCGGTCTTGCTACGTGCCGGGCCATGAGTCGACACCATCTCAGCATCCGCGGATCCCTGGGAGCTGGTAAATTCCACTCCACCTGTAGCCTCAGTAATGGGACCCGCTCAAGGAAGAAGGATACCAACAAAGATCCATACTTGAATTGCTTCAGGTTGCCGCGTCTGCACTTGGTCAATTGTTTTTTTATACTACGCAGCACAACATCTGCCCAGTTGAACACTCGAGGCTCAGTACACTCAATAGCATACTGGAAGTAACTCTGTAACACCATGTGAGGAGAAGAACTCCCAGCCATCCAAGCTATAGTGAATAGGATAGTACAGAGGGTCAAATCTTGTACCCCCCAAATCGCTACTTTTCCTTTCTTTCTCTCAGCCTCGGGAACGCAGTGTATACAACAATACTCACTCATCTGTAGCCCACCACCTCTACTACCGGTCAGGCTCACATAGTATCCACGTCGGGACAATCCGGTCAAAAAGTAAATTTCCTTAGTGTCTAAGGACAGTGTGTGGACCCCCACCTGAAACACCTACTGATCAGGGTCCCACATACGCACCAGGTACTCTAATAGTCTGACTTGAGCCCTCATGCTCGAGATGCGAAAGTACTTCAAGAGCCCACAGTCTCTCAAATAAGCTATGGTAGGTGGATGATTTTCAGCCATTACATTGTCCTCTTCATGTTCCCTTTCATGCCACTCTAGCACCATGTTCATGGCCAATTATCTGCATAAGGAACATAATAAGAGGATTAATAACTTTTTTCATGCTTTGAATATTTTTCATTAGGTAAAAATTTAAAAAAAAATTGGGCTTTGCGGTTCTCGCAGGTGCCCTGTGTGCACAGTGTGAGAACCTCGCAGGTGGCCTTAGGCTCACCTGTGAGAACGCCTCATTCTCGCAGGCCCCGTATAGCCTGGCTGCGAGAATGGCAGCGCGCATGTAGGGCTTGGAAAATCAACTTAATACTGAAAATTTAACCAATGAAATTACAAATTTAAACCATGAAAGTGTTAAGAATGAAGAGCTTACCTAACTGTTGCAGACGGCTCGCTGAATGGTCTCTCGTAGCTCCCGCAATCTAACGCCGAACTTGGAGGGTAAAAGAGGGGTTTTTGAGCTCAATAGTGGAAATGTAAAAATGGTGTGGTAAAAAGAGTATTTACTCCTTTTATTTACTTTTACTATATCATTTTGGTTTTTAATGATTATTTATCGATTAAACCCTAATCCCTAATGTCATGTTGAGTGTAATTCTTACAGGCGTGATGACTTGGATGATTAAATACACGGCTACGGACATGTTTTTCTTTGTTATCACGTGTTTTTGATTGTTTTTTATGGTTTTTATATAAAAACCTCGAGCGTCATTTTTGTCCGTTCTTGCACTCATAAATACATGAGAACTCAATCGAGCATACTTTTATTACTTTTTCGGGCTCAACAAGGTTATACGAAAAAGGAACCCCCTTGGAGTCCTCTTTAAGCTCTTTTCAAACTCTCTAAACATGAAAAGATCGCCGAGCAACCTTGCTATTTTCACGCTCGATAAATTATTTGAAGTAAGCGTCTGGTGAGCGATAATTTATCTCTTTTTCGGTCTCGTCCAGACTATTTTAAAAAAAAGGAACTGAGAGAGTTCTCTTTTAAGTGTTTTTCCAAAATCTATAATCTTGAAAAATCTTCGAGTTTTCTAGCTCTGGACTCGTTAAACAAACATTGCCAGACCTATGATGGGACCGAACCACTCCTTCTTAGGGTTCGTTAAACATACTTCAAGGGACTTGTATGAAGGATGAACTTACATCAACAAGCATATGTTATCCTCCTCAAGCTTGCGTAAAAATAAAGAGGTACTCACCAGAAATGGTGGGGGAAAATTTGGGAAAGGGATATGTTTTCATATTTGTATTTATTGGCAGTAAGTGTCTCTCTTGAACATGACACCCCCTATTCATCATTTGAATCCAATTTGGGAAATCCATTTGCCTCTCATTCGATTTGCTACAAGGTCATTCATTGTGTCATCTTTGATTCAATGCTACCAAATCATTGGTCGTGTCATTCATATGTTCAAGAGAAGTCCATCTGAAACCTATATTGAGTCGGCCATCTGCAGTTATCCATTCTTTCTGTGTCGGTCTTCCCGGTGTCCAGTCCAATTCACATCATACTCTGTTTCACCTTCAAAATATGTTACTCATTTCGTGTCATTGATGGGGGATACATTAAGGCCCTCCTGTGACGAGTTTTGTTCCATTGACTTCAACTCATTATCCGGAATCAAGACTTAGAAATTATTTAGTACCTTGGAGCTTGCATGCCTCAATGGAAGGTTTCCTCACTTTCGACAGTGGGTTTACATCATTGACCCCTGATCGAAAGATTCCATCAAATGTTCAACTTCAACTCATTTATTCACACTCGATGGATTGTACTATGGTATCTTGGGAGTCATTGACATCAATAGTGATTTCCCTAGCACTTGTTAACAGTTTCATCAATGACCGGTAATCAAGTGGTTTCTACCATGTTCGACTTCAACACATGTAATCACATGGTTAGATTCATACTTTGGGCAACAAAATTGAAGACCCTGGATATCATCTTTGTGATCCAGGTTGCGATAGAGTATGTATAATTTGTGACACATAGATCCACTGTGTATGTCTCGTGGCTATGTCGTCTTGATTTAAAATTTCTCGCATTTATCCATAGTGTATTCCGGTGGCTATGCTATATTCTGGCGGCATGGATCCACAGTGTATGATTGGTGGCCATGACCTATGTCTATAATTCCATCAGTCTGTGATCTGAGTATGTAAATTTCTACCTCAGAATTGATATATATGATATTCTGCAGATGCTTGGTTGTTCGCAGGTTTCCGATTAGATGTGCTCATGGTTCTCGACACACACATGCAGCTTACAAAGTCTATCGACTGTCACTGGTTCCACCCTCATACTTTCGGGGGCATTCTGTTACATTTGATTTTGGTCATCATGATGATGTATTAATGATGGTGTACTCAATCTCTTCATAAGAACTTTCTCTTGAGAAAAGTTACTTTCTTCTCTTTCCAAATATATCATTCTTGAAGGAGGTTCGCAGGCTGCTAGTATATTTTCCTGCGAGAATGCATGATTCTCGCAGGCTGATTTAAGCCAGGGTGCGAGAAGTTTGCACTCTGTTGAAATGCTAGGGTTTGAACTCATTCTAAAGCAAGGGAAAAGATGAATTCTCAATGTTTCTAGAAGGGAATCTTCTAGAAGGATGAGATGGCATTCGAATGGTTATCCTAGTACTAGATTCCTTGATATTTTGGGATCACTCTTATCAAAGTAACTAATTCATTCTCTCCTATATATTGAGGGAATTCTCATGGAAAAGGTTAAGCAAGGTTAAGCAAGATTCATTGGAGAATTAGTGAAATAATTGTGTGAAGGACTGAAGCTACAACAACTTGGAGACTCTAGCAAGTTTATCCAAAGGGGTTGATGTTCTTCATGCAAGTGAGAAAGTGTGTGTGTTGGAGCCAAGGGCCATCGAAAGGAAGTTTACAATATCAAGGCTCAGGTTGTAATCTTTACTTTCCATCAATATGATACAGTAATATGTCCCTTTCCCATAAAGTTATTTCCACTTTATTGTATAATTCCTTGATCATATACATAGATTGACCGTTGAATAGATTGTGCTTTCTTCACTTTGGTTAGTTTGTGTTGTCTTGGTATTGACTACATGAGAGCACTGGAGTGAAGCAGGAGCAACAAAGACCATAGGAAGCGATAATAAGGTATGTTATTTTTTCTTGCCTCCTATTTAATTCAATGGTCAAAATCTAGGGAAAAAGTCATGTTCTGTCTTGCTTTGTTCTAGATCCAGGTGGATCTAGGGATATCGGTTAGTGTCCACACCTACGGATTTATCCAATAACAATCTGTAATTTACTTCTACATCATACTTGAGCTTTGGTGGAAAAGGGACTCTGAGATTGCTTGTTGAAACAACCAAAGAATCAACCATGATGTTTTCTTCTCTTGGAATAAATGAAATGTTGAAAGTTAGGATTTTTTTTTTAATAAAGTCCCACACTTCATTTTTATAACTTCTTAGCCTAGGGTGCTTGGCTCGGTAGATATTTATGACTTGATGGAAAATTAACTCAGCATCCCCAAATACTGATATCTCTTCAATTCTCATGTCTTTTGCATCCCTCAAACCTAAAACAAGAGCTTCATACTCTGCCACATTATTGGTAGCATCGAATTCTAACTTGTAGGAAAGAGCTATAGTCTCTTGAGTAGGAGAAACAAGAACCACTACAACACCAACAACATCCTTAGAAGAGGCACCATTGAAGAACATTTTCCACACAGAGGTGATAGGAGGGGAACCTTCACAAAAAGTGATAGGCTGGTTTTTGATCTCTAGAGGAGTTTGAGGAGTGTCGGTGAGTTGCAGCAAGATAGATCCCAAATCTATATCAAGAGAAAATATAGGATGGTTCGTGGGGTTTGCTTCATCACTAATAATGTAGGCTAACTGAGATTCCCTGTAAAGTCTCCTCTGTTCACCCCAAAACACCGGAATGGTAGCATAGGTGAGGTCCATCTGAAAATTCCCCCCTAGCATTTTTATCCAAAATCTAGACATAAGCATCTTGAACTTAGGGGAAACGTCAGCTACCACAATTTCCATGATCATGCCTTTCATTGGGAGTTGTAACAAATATACGAACAAGTCTTTGATAACCCCAAGGCACTTGACCTTTCTGGAGTCAAAATAATATAGGTCGTGGTAGGCTTTTTTAATCTCCAGACCAATCTCTTCCATGATGATTTTAGGCATAAGATTGTGATATGCCCATGAATACATCAAACAATTGTGCAACACCTTGTCATGTATGTTTAGTGAGGTATAGAAGAGAGGAGATGAGTAATCTTTGTCTTCTACTAAAGGACCTAAGATAATTGTTGGCTTTTCATCTTGAAAATTGACTAAGTCTGTGGAGTGAGATAAAGGTTCAGGTTACAACATTTTGGAGAGGCACCTTCTGAAGTCTTCATGTTTGACCAGCTCAGAAAGGGGTACAGGGATTCTAATTTTTTGAATTTCATGGTCAAAATTAAAAGAGTGAGGGGGATTTATAATTTATTTCACTTCTGGAACAAGAACTTTAATTACTGGAGATAGTGCTTGCGCTTTCTTACCTTTGTTGTTGTTTGCTATATCTTTAGTAGGCTTCTCTGCTTTGGTAGGCTTGTTAGGAACATCGAGCTTTCCTTATTTCTTCTCGGACCTCAAATTATATCTGTTTGGGTTGTTGTTGGCCTTCTCTCCCTTACTCAACTCATTAAGTTGGTTTTCCATGAGAGATTCCTCGTATGCAGATTGAGTCAAATGAGGAAAGGAGGAGTTGTCTCCAAGACAGTGGATTTCAGGATCAAAGTCCTCATCCTCACCTTCATCATCTGTAAAAAGATTATTTTGGAGAGGGGTTTGGATGTTCTGATCATTTTTATCTCTGTTCATCTTCTCTCTTGGAAGAATTTGAGGAGCATTGTTAGGTCTCCTGAAGTTTCCTCTGTTATAAACATTTTGTGGATTTCTATAGTTTTGTCTTCCTTCAAGCTTCAACTTCTCCATCTCAGCAGACATAGATTTTACTAATTTAGTAAGTTTATCAACTTGAGGATGGATAGTAGAGGAACCATAGGTTGAGACTTTATACCTCCCTCTTCTTTTGTCTTTGTTATCCTTCCTTGTAAGTTTATCAACTGCAAATATATTAGACTCTACTTCAAGGGTTGCATCTTGGATATGAGCCAATGAAGTATCTCTTCTTTCTCTTAGTAGGAGACAAAAGTCAGGATAAAAAGCGTTAGAATAAGTAATCTTTGCAGATGTTTCTATAGTCTTGAATTCAATGGGAATTTTATTCTACATTTTATTAAATCTCTTGGACAAATCAAACACAGATTCCCCTTCCTCTTTCTTCAGGGACCCAAACTCTGTAATATAGTATAGGAGATCCTTTTTGTCTCCCCAATCCTTTAAGAAAAAATCATCTAGGGCTTCAATCCCACCAATAGATATAGGGGGAAAGGCCCTAAACCACTTCCTAGCTTCACCATCAAGGCTATGAAAAAATATCCTCATCCATACATCTTCATTCTCTATGGCATGATTATCTGTAAAGCTATAAAAGGCTTCAATATGTGCTTCTGCAATTATGTCTCCCTCACCCGTGAACTTAGGTAACTGCTTAAGGTAGCCATCCGCTAGGAGGGAATTCAGAGGCTGAGACAAAACAAGAGGGGCATACCTAACAACTATTATAGCTTCCATTCTAGTTCTAGGGGGATTTTCTCCTGCCATTAGAGTGTGAATAGGAGGAGAAGTAGCTGGAGATGGAGTTCATATAGGTGATACTGGAAATGTACTTCCGGGGAAAAAGGTAGCAGAGCTGGTAGGAAAAGAGGCTTCTCATACAATGAATCTTATAGGGGAAGGGATAGTAAAACTTGGAGTGGGAAAATATCCTAAGGTCCTGGGTCTGAGCTAGGGAACAACTTTAGTGGAGATGGGAGTGTCAAAAATTTATCCTTCCAAATGAAGGCCAGGGGAGGAGAAAACAACAGGAAAACTCTTAAAATTCAAGGCTATAGAAACTCCAAATGAAGATATAATAGGAGTATGAGAAGCATCTAATGGAGTTTCATAGGGAGGATGATGAAAATTACCAGAATCACCTGGTTCGGTAGTTGAAGTACCCTCTTGAGAGGTCTTTCATTTTCAGATAATTTTCTTTGGGCCAGCTTGAGGAATGGCTAGAGTCAGCTGTGGGTGATACCTTGTGTTTCTTCCTTTCAGAGCCAACTGAAATAGTGGAGTCGGACCAATGGAATGGCCATTCTGTGGAGTCACCAGGTGCAAGTCACAATCTTCAATGGTACTGAGTTCTGATGTACCTTTAGAATCAATAAGCTTTGTCATTCTATCCTAGGGAAAATATTCAATTGATCCCTAGAAACGACACCAGAAATGTTAGCACCATAAGTCACCTTGGATTGTGGTAGAGGTAAGCCTAGTACCCATCAGTTTATATGTCACGGTTAATGGATTTAAAGAGGTCAAATGGGGCAGACTCGAGAGAATATCATTTTAAATAAAAAAGATGGGACAATATGCACAAGCAAATGAGATCTTGATTAAATCCAACCAGTAAGTTGTAGTAAGGGTGAGTAGGGGGAAGAAGTGGAGAAGAACATGTAAAGGTCTGCTCTGGACATCAGGTCTTCCAATAGCCTAAGGGTGAAAACTTTGAAAACAAGATCCTCTTGAATTCAAAGTTCAGGAAACTGAAAAAGCTATAACTGCACTGCAATCAAACATTCATTACAATACAATTACCACAATTCATGCGAATCCTTCAATCATGAACATTCAATATAAGAAGCAAGTAAGACAGAAATATAAGTTGACTTTCATTTAAACAAGAAGTCTCATGACAAGTTACATAACAAGAGAACTAGAGCTTCATTAAAACATTACAATATGGAATCTTAGCTCTACCATCGACCTTAACAAAATATCAGAACTAAGTATTTATACTTAGAACAACTTGCCATCACTAGGAGTGTGACCTAGCTACTACAATCAAAGATTTGCGTCTGTGTCTCTTCTGCCAGTTTACACCTGCATTCTTCTATCAGACACGATCTCAGACCAGTATGGGCTTTGCAGGAGAAATCATTGACAGGGGAACTTTTGGGCTAACAATCTGCCTCCACGACCATCTTTTCCATGATTTCCATTTATGGGGTGAAACGAGGTTTCAACCACCTTCCCCATTTCCATTAACTACTTTCATCGAGATCGGGATGAAACCTTACACCCATGAATGCTCTAGGAGATGTTCACGACTCCTTCAAGTCAATCCCGATGCCTTGAGACCACATAGATCTTCTCCTGGGAAAATATGGGTGCCCTCGGCTTCTGGAGTGGCTCCTTTCCATCGCTTAATGTGAACTTGGGTCATGACCTGGGGCTTCTCTTCATGAAATTTTAGGACTTCACATTTCGGGAATCTTCAGTCCACCTGATTCCAAATATCCTAATACTTGAGCTTGCGAAATGGCCCATCCATTGATCCGTATTATTTTCGGCACGAAATGAGAGCGGAGATATAATAAAGAAATGCACAGAGATATCGCGTATATCCAGTAATATAACAAAAATATATCAGAGATGCAACCATAAACACAGAGATAC